>BHFT01051127.1:0-34437 GCA_004320025.1 Laticauda laticaudata
CCACCTGTTCCACTGATGCCACCGATGCCACCACGACAATGATGCCACGATGACAGCGATGCCACCAATGCCAATGATGCCACCACGCCAGTCCTCACCCAGCTGCAGAGCAGACACCCCATTACACTACTCCTTCCTCCACTCCACAGCCAAGCCGGCCTCAGTACATCTGTCATCAGAACTGGGGCTGACACCCCATGGCATGGAGGAAGGAACTCTTCAGCATCACGGGGCTGAGCCAGCTGTCCGACACCTTCCTCAACACACCGTCCCCTGTTGTCCTCTCGGGCCAGGCACTCCAGCACCACCCACCACCACACACCTGGACCCTTCACCCCTGAGACTGGGCACACCTCCGAGTGACCAAAAAGAGTTCCAGAGACTGGGTAGCTGGCTACCTGTGGACTTTATTTGGACACTTGACTTGGGTCATTTTTTTTTACAGCTTGTTGTTCAATAAAGTTTATCTGATTCACACACTTGCTTTCTTTCTGTTTTTCAATAAAGTCTTGGTGGAAACTTTTAGAAATGGTTTAAGCCTTTGCATGCTTGTGGATGGGTTAAGACAGCATGTGGTGGGCAGGGATACCTGTGGAATGAGCAGGGATACCTTTGGGGTGGCTAATAGCTGTGGGATAGATAAACCTCCAGTGCAAGCATAGTGGATTGTATGGTCTACCCTCCCAGGTGCCACACCTATGAGCCTTTTTTATCAATAACAATGTAAGCATTGATCCACACATTTGAACACAACACAACTCTTTATTAAACGCCCTGTTCATTGTAGGCCCACCCAACATACATGGCCCAATCTCATCCGTGTGATGAGACAGGCTGAAGGAAGCATCCATTAAGCATCTACATCCTGTCTTGCCATTCCACCGCTCCAGCTGGGGAGTTGCACCAGTGTTTCAGGAGGTTGCGCTGCTTCTTCCCTTCCCGTGAGGCTCTGTTGTGGCCTTGCCACATCCTGAGTGTCGATCAGGCTTCGCCCTTGCCTCCATTCCCAGGCTCCATGTCCCCATTGCCTTGTTGACGGTCCACGAGCCTGTTCTGCAAGACTGGTAGCGGATGCACATTGAGATTGTGCACAATGCAGCAAGCTCCACGATCCTCCTCACGGTCTCTGGGCGATGCTGCATGGTGGTGAGAAGTACCTGGAACCTGTTGGCCAAGATGCCAAAGGCGTTGTCCACCACCCGCCTTGCCCTGGACAGCCTGTAGTTGAAGATCCTCTCTTCACGGGTCAGGAGTCTGGAAGTGTAGGGCTTCATGAGGTAGGTTCTGAGGGAGAAGGCGTCATCCCCACGATGAAGTAGGGCACATCTTGCGTGTCGTTGGGCAGGGGGTCTGGATCTGGGAAGCCCACGATGAGGTTGCCTTCCAGCCCTCCTTGAGGTGACTGGTGTTGTATCCTGGGCATCTGAAGATGAGCCGTAGCCTGAAGCATCGATGTACATGAACTTGTAGTCAGCATCAACCATTGGTGAAGAGGACGATGCTGAAGAAGGCCCTTTAGTTGGTGTTTGCCTTGGTCAACCTGGGTGTCAGCCACTGCACAGCTTCGTCAAACATGGCTGGAGGCATCCTCATGAAGTTCTGGACGCCCGAGTGTCTGTCGTTCCTGAGCTCCACCATCAGCTTGTTGTACAGTCCGTACTCTGCTCTTTCTCCCGATCCATTTTCGACCCAGACGCTTTTTGGCCGCCTCCTTTTCTTCCCATAGAAGAGTTCACAGAGCCTGTAGATGGCTTCGTACTGTTGCAGAAGGATGGTGGCTGCCAAAAGGACTGTGGTACGATCCACGGTGGACATGACTGGATGCTGTGGAAGAGGAAGAGTCAGATGAAGGCTGCAGAAGTCTGCACAGGTGGGCTGCTGGTCTGAAAGTGAGATGCAGACGAGTTGCTCCCCCTTTTTATAGGCAGTGTAGGTGTCCTTTGCATCCACTAGGCATCCTCTAGACATCCTTAATATCCGAGATAGGTCTCCTCTGCGAACATTTTTTTCCGTTTTCAACGCTTTGTTTCTGTGCTACATCCATTCTGCATGCGTTCTGCATCCGTTCTGCGTCTGTTCCGCTTTCCCCTGCGTCCGGGCGGATGCGAGTTGCGCGGATGCAGAACAGATGCCAAGCGGATATAGCGGATGCGTAAGGATGCGAAGCGGATGCGTAGCAGATGCAGAACAGACGAACTGGATACATTTTCCGTGCAAAAGTTTTAGGCAGCCCAAACTTTTGGAGCGGATGAAACGTCAATAAACGGATGCTGGACGGATAGAGAGGAAGCAAAACGGAGGCAGTGAGTACATCGCGTTTTCGACTTTCGAACGGATGGCAAGGTTTTTTGTCCGTTTTACATCCTCTTTGCATCCGTTGGTTCACTATGACATGGGCTTAAAAGCTCTCAAGTGGGACAGCTGACTTTAGGGAATGCCAGCATTTTGTCACTCACAAAGCTTGTTTCATGGTAGTCCCAAAGGTGCTTTTTCAAGAGCTGAAGAAGCTTCTTGGATGAGAAGTGAAACATCTTCAAAGAAAGCCAGAAAATCCAGTTGTCTCTTGAAAAAGCACCTTTGGAACTCCATTTCTCTTGTTACATATGGGAACTAGCAATGAAAATTTGTATATTTATCCATCTGTTACTTCAGTGAGCTCAAGGGATCATCTTTATGGAAATATTTGCCCAACTGTGGCTTAAGGAAATCTTTTTCTCGACACCTTTTATATCCCAACTCAATCCAGAGAAAAAGGGCCCTGTTTATTTTAAGTGACAAGCGTTATGGGGAAGAAGAAGCTGGAGAGGTAGGTAGAACTTCAGCCTTTAATTAAAGTACAGCCCCTCTGGCTCTACATCTGAGGAGACAGAGCTTCCCGACCCCTTACAAATGATTTTATTTTATTGCAGAAAGCACCAGTATTTTTTTTTAAATAAGCCACCCCAAAACAGCAAACTCTTGATTATGTTTTCTGTTTGCCAAGACTTTTCCTGTGTTTGACCTTTGGATAACCTCCAAGACTTACAAACATTTGAAAGGAGTAAAGGAGCTCATTTTACTGCAGGGCCTCTGCTTACATTCTTTGCAGCCTATCTTTAACATCAGTTGACAAGAATTATATAATTGCAGTCTGTAATCCCTTTAAGGCTGAAACAGATTCATTTGTTCTTGCACAACACTTCAGGGTTTAGCTTTAGAGACAGGTATACAGCCCCCCCACTGCTGCCAGCCAAACTTCATGTGTAAACGACAATGTCCCATAAGTAACACTGACCCCATGATCAAAATTGTCCAGATCAATCTTTCGCTGGGCTTTGAAGCAGTATTAGCAAAATAGAAGTGCCCCAGATATCAATGGGACATTTTGCCTATTTTTGTATCACAATTTTGACTCACATTTTGTTTTTTGTGAAGCAGCCCTTGAATGGATTGTACAGACTGTGTATTGTACACCCAATACAGTTTCTGGAATAATGTTGGCTGAGATGTGGGTATGATGTTACATTAAAAAAAAGGAGGGCAACCATTTAGTGATCATAGGTTGCACTTAACCTTTTTCTGGGGAGCCATATCACACATGCGGGTGAAGGGTTGTGAAAGATGCTTTGTGAAAATATATTTCACGCTGATGCTACCCTTTAAATTTCACTCTGCCTCACAATGAAGGGAAACTATATAATCATTTTTCAGCTTTCAAAGTCAGTGGGGTTGGGATAGGGACTGATAGGTAGAAAATGTGGACATGATTATCAGGAGCTACAAGTGAGTCTACCTAGTGTGAAACTGACCTGCCCCAGATACAAGAGATTGGGAGTTTCTGTATGTTGAGTTGTGACTAACAACAAGCATGCAGAACTTCTCCCTGGTGCCTGGCCTCTGGAAGACACCAAAGTTGGGAATTGGACTGAAAATACCTCATCGATGGAAATGTAAAGTCCAGACTTTACAGAATCTTCTTAGGACTGTACTGCTAGGAAATAAACAACTGTCTGAGCAAATGTTTCAGTACATTAGCTCATGCAGGCTGGGAAGAAAGAAAGAGGTTGCCCTTTTCTTATGGTCTTCACTGAACAACTGTTGTCCTTCTCTAGTGGTGGCCACCAGAACAAGGCCAATCTTTTAGTTTTTGAGAGGGATTTCACTATACAGTATAAACCTTAATTCAGGGTTACTATATGGTGCGGTATGATGTACAATTCCCTTCATCCTTCCACCAATTCCAGTAAATTTTATATGCATTTGATGCTTTGCGCAAAGGTGCACAAAGGCCCGAATATCTTTTCCAATATCCAAATGTAATAATGAAGGGTGTGAATGGAAACAGAGTAATTAAGGCTCAGAAAAAGCTCGCCTTTAGGTGTTTTTTTTTTTGAACATTTTCCCTTCTTTCTTCTTCTTTAGATTTGTCTTTTACTTCATATAAAATTCTTAATGAAAAAATAATAAAAGCTCATATGATTATTTTTCTCATCCTGGTTGTTTGTTTTGTATTGGAGACAAGTTAGTGAGATGCCAGCAAGTAGAATTGAGTCTTGATGATGATACAAGCCACTAAACTGAAAGATAAATTGCCCCAAGACAAATTCCTTGTGTGTCCAACCACACTTGGCCAATAAAGAATTCTATTCCATTCCATTCCATTCCATTCCATTCCATTCCATTCCATTCCATTCTATTCTATTCTATTCTATTCTATGGGGCATGTGTGTGTAGAAATACTGCGGGTTTGCTAAGATTCTCTCTGATTGAATGATGTCTCAGTACCAACTGCACACATTCTTTCATTTCAAACCAAAAGTGAGTTTACAAAGCAAGTTCCTCCATTAAGATCACAAGAAACTTAGAACATAGAATAACGGAGTTTGAAGGGAACTTGGAGATCTTCTAGTCCAACCCCATTTGATTTTTATTTTATTTATTTTATTTCCTCTTTTTTCCCCTCTTTGCTTTATTTCCTCTTTCTTTGAGACAAAGGATTAGGTCATCAGTAATGCTATTTGCTTCTATCTCTCCCAGTTAATCTCTTCTTCAAGATGTCCATATCACAAAAGAAATAAAAGGTTTTAAGTGAGCACATGGTATTTCCCCTCTTACCTCAGCACTTTGGTGGAGAGGCCAATTTAGAAAGTAATCACCACGTGGGAATACCAAATTCCAGGCACTTTTGAGACAAAAATGTAAACAGAAGGACCGCAGGTCTGCTTGGCACAGAAAACATTGCTGAAGGAAGTACAAGTCCATCAGCAATGCCTACACATATGGCTACTTATGCCTAGGAGTGCACAATGCTTGGTCCATGGATGGAGCCTTAGTATAGATAGCAATGTCAAATTTTTCTCATTGCTTTTCTGTAGCCAGTTAGGATTGCCTCTTGGTGGTGAGTAATTATTTCTTCTTCTTCTTCTTCTTCTTCTTCTTCTTCTTCTTCTTCTTCTTCTTCTTCTTCTTCTTCTTCTTCTTCTTCTTCTTCTTCTTCTTCTTCTTCTTCTTCTTCTTCTTCTCCTTCTTCTTTCTCCTCCTCCTCCTCTTCCTGAGAAGCAATGGTTGTTCCCAAAGTTTTGGTTCAATCACTTGCAGAAGTCTTGAAAATTAATGATTGCCTAGAGTCCCAGATTGTCCCAGAGTCCTACATGACAAAGGAAGATGAATGCTCCTAGTTCAGTTGAGTTACCATTTTTCTTGAGTTTGTTTTGCCTTGCATTCCATTTCTCCTGAGCTTATTTGAGATTAAAATCCTGAAAATTAATTCCAGAATTGGAGAAAACGCATTTTGGCATACCTTTCCATTCCTTCAGTTTACTGGCATCCTACCACCACTTTCTTCACATATGGACACATTACCCATGTGCACATGTTGCATTTAAAAAGTAGAATAGAAATTAGAAGACTAGGGGAAAGTTTGAAAAAGCAGTCTGGATGGAAATGTTTCATTAAAGTCCACAAGTATGTTTTCTATGAAAAGGTAAACAACACAGAGAAAGAATTGTGATTTGATTGTATAGTGCAATCACAGTAGATTGGCTGTTTTTTGTGGTTTCAGAACTGCCCACACATCTTTTGATAATGTACATGTGTACTTTGTGTATGTGTGTGTGTGGGGAATTGATACAATCCATATAATTTTTAGGAGTAAAAAGAATTATCTGTGTTCTGGAGTTTATGCCAAGTCATTTGGAAACTAGAGAAAGTGCAGCTATGGAGAATGTCAGACACAACAGTAACTTCATAATAAGTTCCATGAATGGTGAATGGAATAGAAAGCAAAGCTACAACTTTCTCTTGCACTTGAACAGTTGCAGGACTTTTGAGACTACAGCCATGTGGAACATAGAATTGTGGAGATCTCAGAGGTCTTCTAGTCCAACCTCCTATCCAAGGCAAGAGTCCTTAAATTATCCTGGTCAAATGGTTGTCCAGTCTATTTTTGAAAACCTTCAGTGATGAAGTACTCAAAACTTCAGGAGGCAAGCTATTCCACTGATTAATTGTTCTCACTGTAAGAAAAGTTATCCTTCTAGGTTGGAATTCTCTTTAATAAACCTCCACCATCACTTCTTGTCCTGCCCTCTGGTGCCTTATAAAATATGTCAATCTCCCTCTTCTTTGTGACAGTCCCTTAAGTACTGCAAGACACTTATCATGTCCCCCATAATCCTTCCCTTCAGTAGGCTAGACAAGGGATCGGCAACCTTAAAACACTCAGAGCCACAAAAATCCTAACCAGAAGCTGGTTAAATTCTGGAGCCGACCAGAAGTCTGGTTCCCCCACCATAGAGTCTCATCCTAGTGTGGCATCCTTATGCCTCTGCCAGCTGGAAGTCTGGTTCCCCCCCCATAGAGTCTCCTCCTAGGGCAGCGTCCTTTTTGCTCTGCTGACCAGAAATCCAGTTCCCCTACCATAAGTCTCCTCCTAGCGCGGCATCCTTTTTCCTCTGCCTGTCCTAACTGAAAGCCCTATCAACTGACTGGCAACATGGAGCCACAGCAGAGAAATGAAAGAGCCACATGTGGCTCCAGAGCCATGGGTTGCTGACCCCTGAGCTAAACACCTAGATCCTTTATCATAGAAGTTTGCCTCCAGACCCTTTATCATCTTTGTTACTCTACTCTGCACACTTGCTAGGGTATCAGCATCTTTTTTGTTTCATGGTGACCAGAACTGTACATACTATTTCAAGTGTGGCCTCACTAGTGCATTATAAAAGGTTTTATCGCTTCTCGTGATCCTGATGTTATCCTTCTGTTGATACAGCTCAGCACTGCATTGGATTTTTTTGGTAGCTGTAGCATATTGCTGGCTCATACTTAAGTGGTAGTCCACTAGGACACCTAGATCTCTCTCACAGTTACCACAGTTGACCCACCTATTCTGTACCCATGCATTTGAATTTTCTTGCCTAAGTGAAGGTCTTTACTTTTCTCACCACTGCACTGCATCTTGTTGGATAGAGCCCTATGCTCAAGTCTGTCAAGATCTTTCTGAAACTTCAGTCTATCTTTCAAAGGATTGGAATTCCCCCCAACTTGGAGTCATCTGCAAATTTGATGAGTTTCCCTTCTACCCCCTCGTCCAGATCATTCACACAGATGTTGAAGAGCACAGGGCCCAAGACAAAACCTTGAGATACCCCACTGCATGTTTCTCTCCATGCAGATGCAGCTCCATTAAGGACCACGTGCTTGGAATGTTTGGCCAGCCAGTTGCTGACCCAGAGTCTAGTGACAGATTCTCATATCCATTTTTAATATTCCTTCACTTGGTTATTTAAATTTTCTCCCTCTCTTCCTAGGAGTTTAGCAACAATTCGGTAGGCTCAGATGTAACAGAAAATAGATAGGAAATCAAGTTACCATTCAATGAATGGCCACTAAACCTGTGTATCATTTCAGATTCAAAGTCACAGAGAATCATATAGATGTGAAGGCTGTCTGCAATGTCTAGAGCAGCCAGCCCTTTTCTTGCTGGCTGATGTGCATCCCGTGAAAAACAGGCATTTGGTTAAAGGAGTTGTGGTCAAAAGCATCTTTTTACCTTCAGATCTGAAGCTCTGCACAACATTAATGTTGGTTCCTTTAAAACTGTGTATCTAGTCCTGCAGACTCTGGCTGCCTGAAGGTTCTTGCTTCGTCATTAACCCAGCTTTACTGCATCCCTGAAAACAAGTGGAAAGAATGGAAAGGGGTGGGTGGCTGATGATGAGGGGCTGGGCATACACAGCTGCCAGAAGGATATTATTTGGGGTTTGACGAATGGTTAAAGTGGTCTTCTCTTCTTTTAAATTGCTGGGCTTTAAGAATTGCAATTATAAACAGATACAGGTGCTGATATTGCTGTTATGATGAGTAAGGATGGATAATGCATAGTCTTGCCAGCAAAGCTTTTAGACTCTCTGAGAGGGGAGACCCTGGATAATTCCCCCCGCCCATTTTCATTCCTTATTTGAGAATGAATCACAATCATCTTTTCTTCTGCCAACATACAACAATTGAAAGCAAAAAAAAAAAAAAGACTTCATTGTCTGCCCCCAATTTGCTACAGATTTAACATAACAAAAATCCTTCACTTCCATGAATGGCACAAAAAGGCCAAGAATGAAAAGAAACAAGAAACCCAAGCAGCTTGGTACTTTGGGTGCATTTCTTCCTGTTGAGAAGAAGGGAAATGTTGTTCCCTGGACCACTGAGGGAGGAATAGCTGTCAGGCCTCCAATCCCCTTAAAGTCCTTAAAGGACTTGCAGGTTCTGTTTGTTAGGGTGGCAAGTCATGATAAAAGATGTTTTAGAAACAGTGAACATGAAATAAATCATCAAAACAAAGGAAAACTGTCTCCCACATAGTGAGCAACAATAGAGTTCAGTAAGGGGTGCCTTATTCCCCAGCAAAAAAAATATATTTCTGACAAAAGGGTAAAGCAGAACTGAATTTCAGCTCTTCATAATAAAGCCCCAGTCCCACTGCACTTACGGATGCAAAAAAAGGAATGCTAAAACTCGTTACAAAATAGTTGCCATCCATTGGAAACGTCTATGCATCCGTTGTTTGTTACTCACGTCGCATACGTGTTCTACGCTCTACCTCCCGCTCGAGCATCCCGTCCAACCTGCGATTTGCAGTCCAAGCAAGAAGTTTTGAGCTGCACACAAAAACTTTGTGAGGAGCTGAATAACTTTTCCTGCCGTGTACGATGTAGCATCCACGAACTAATACCGAGAGCAAACACAACTTCTAATGTCATTATCATCTGTTAAAAGTCGCGCTGTAGTTCTCTCTGTATCATCCTGGCCATCCCCTCAACTCACATCCGCTGCAGGTGAAAAACAGAAAGAGGAGGAAACAAAAGGTACACGAAACGTCTACGACTAGCATTAGGTAGCACGAAAATAAAAGGATGTAAAGCGTTATGCATCTCGTATATAAAGACTTAAAAGGGATCCAACGTTTGTATCTGGATGTAATCTCATATGTTTAGGATGTCTGGCATATGTCTAGAGTATGTAAGAAGGCCCCATACTGGACAACCGATATTTATCTATATAAAAAGGGGAGAAATCAAATCTGGCATTGCTTTGGATTTGGTGGACCAATACAGTCCCACTATTGCTTGCAATGGAGGTTTATCTACCCACAACTATCCTTATATCTACCCACAAGCAATGCAACAGCTTAACCATTTTTTCAAAGTTTACACGAACCACTTTATTCAGTAAAAAAATGACCAAAGTGTCTTAGCAAACGATAACCTTTATTAACTTCTGTAGGTAAACTTTATGACTTAATTAAATAAGCAAATGAACCAAGTAAACTGAATGAAGTGTGGTTAGCAAAGAAACCTTATTATGTTCATTAGTAAACTTATGACTTAATTAAAAAAAGCAAATATGAACCAAGTAAAGTTGTCTAAGCAAAGATAAAATAACAAGTAAACCAACTCATGTCTCTGACACTATTCTCGTCATCTGAGTTATGTCCATATCTCAGCTGTTAAGCGGGCAGACTGTGGAGGTGCTGTGGCTTGAGTGCTGGTCTGAGGCACCATTGGGTGGTTGGTCCCGTGGACAACAGATGTGTGTGTCAGAAGCTGTCCGAGAGCTGACTCAGTCCATGAAGTTGAGAGGCCCTATTGAGCTTAAAGAATGTCCATGCCCAAGACTGATGACAGATTGTCCATCTGACGGCTTGCTATTGGGTGAGGAAGGAGAGTGTAGTGGGGCTGTCCTGGTCTGCAGCTGTTGTAGGCAGGACGTCTGTGGCATGCGAATGAACCTGGGCCTGGACTGGGAAGGTCTGTTTTTGTGTGTGAAGTCACTGCGTTGCGTAGCCTTGGTAGGTGAGGGACTGTTTTGAAAAGCTGTGAAGGGCAATGTAACAAATCACCTGGGGTGGGAGCAGACCGGGACCGGGGTAGGCGAAGCAGCTTCAGCTGGCCTTGAGGCGTTGTGAGAATGCTGTGATCTTCTGCTTCATCACCTGCTACCTGGGCCTCCAGGCAGGTCCCTCAGGGTCGCTCCTAGGTGAATGAAAGGTGTTTTGGCCCAGCGGTGGTATGTTTGCTGTGAACCCCTGAGAGAGAAGTTCTGTGCTGAGTCTTTCATTAATTTCCTTGATCTCACAACAGCACACTGTGGTCCTACGCCTTCCAGTCTGCCTCTCTCCTTTGGTCCTGTTGGAGTTGCTCCTCCATGGGGCTGGGCTGTGGTTGGGTGGTTAGCCCTGCCTGTGGCCTCCCAGTTCGCGGCTTTCTACTCCACCATTCTTGAAGGCATGGACAGGTCTCCCAAGTGATTCTCCATCTCCAGCATGGGAGCTGCAGCTGTCAGGGGCGGTCTCCTTGCCGTGGGCCCTATGGATCGACACTGCTCTGGACAGGTAACTGGCTCCTGGCTGGAAGAGACTGGCTGTCTGTGGCTGTCTGAAGGGAGAGGTTGATGTCAAAGGAGATAATAGCTCCTCCGGTGAGGGATCTCACCCTCCAGGAAACTGGCACTTGGACCCATAGACATACATCTCCAGTCAATGAGCTTGACACGGCTTGCCCGATTTCTTGAGGGTGTAGCTTGCCATACCAGGTGTGCATGTGTTCACCATCCAGGAGTATTTTCTCAGTTTATCCCAGGCTCTCGTTGCCTGTTCTCCAGCTGCCTGCTTCTTCTATGGTGTTGCGTATACAGTCCTGTGGCCCTTTCTCCAGAGTACTGTTCTCCTCAGCACATTCCAGCACCTCATCCTCATGCTCCTCCGGAAATGTGTACTGTTTCCTCTCTCCCTTCTCCTTCCCTGCCTCTCCCTCACCTCTGGCAGGGTGATTTCAGCAGCAGGCCTTCAGAGGCTTTGAGACAGACAGCCTTACAGGGGCTTGAAAGCAAGAAGCCTATCGAGGGTGAGCAGCAAGGGCCTTCAGGGGTGGAGGCAGCGTGGCCTTCAGCAGCAGGGCTTTTGAGGCCTTGAGACTGGTCCACCACAGCAGCACTAGCATGTAAGCAGGTTCTAGAAGTCTTTAGGTGTGCCAGGTGGGTGGGATGCTGGTTCTGCCTTCTTGCCAGGCTGGAACTAGTAGGCACGGGGCTTCCTCTACTTGGCCTGACTGGACGAACCATGGTGTTCCTGCTAGATGGTATGTGGCACCAATGTCTTTCCCCTGTGTCTGACTGCTTGCGTGCTGCATCTTTTATATCGCGGAGCATGTATGCCAATTCATACTCCCGCATGCCAGTAGAATCGCTTTGCATACTGATATCATCCATGCGGCATACCGCTTTGTTCGTATAGGCGTCCCGTGATGCATTCTGCTTCATACGCTATTGCATTCCGCCCCTTCCGCTATGATCTGCTTCGCCATTCTCCCCCGAACCCCGTTAGGAAGGTGTCATCCGCTTCTCCATCCGCTGTCATCCGCTAGGCTTCCTTTATGACAATCCGTTTAACATCCCAGCTACATAACTACCCACGTCCATTTCTTTATCCATTCTGTTTATGCAAATTTTTGCCTACTTTTTGTTTTTGGAGTGGATGACAACGGATGGAGCCACCCCCGAAATTTTGCTCGTCCGCTGTGTCCTTTATGCATACGTTTTACATACATCGGCCAGTGGGACCTAGCCTTAAGGAAAGAAGGCAGCGCTGAAGAATTTCAGGTATTCAACCTCCTAATAAAGATGGCAAGTTCAAGACAATTATTAGACATTAAGGAATATATTTTAGCATTGGAAACGAGAAAATGTCTGCTAACTTATGAATTAAACTCTCTATTCCAAGGGTTCTTAGTCAGTGTGTATGGTAAGACATTCTTAAAATGTATACAAAGATTTAAATACATTGCTCAATTTAAGACAGATAGATACTGTACACAAATACTTCTTAGGGTTCTTGAGAAAGGGAGAAATTCTTGGTCTCTTCAGGATGGAATTGCTTTGGAAATCTCTTCAGTCCCTCCAGGGTGTGGGCCAATTTCATAAGATTCTTCACTATTACTCATGCTGAGTATTTTAAGTACTAGATATGAACAGTATCTGGAGGGGAATCTGATTTCAGATTATTGTATTTATTTTTTATATATATATCAAAATGTATGATCTGCTGTTCTAATAAAATGCATCACTCGGAGTTTAATTCAAAATTAATATTATGGAAAAAGAAAAAACTAAACATTATTAAAACTTTTAAATAAAAACATCCAATGACAACAGAAAGAGGCTTGAGTTGCATAAAAGAAAAGTCGGCTATTCCATTGGTCCAACTGAATAACCGGTCAATACTAATAAAAACTTTCCAGTTCCTGGGTTTTATCTATTAGCACGCAAACATTAGTACACAATTTGTCCAACAAGGTCCAGTTTTCATGTCCTCAGAAGCAGGCACTATTCTCTTTTACCTAAAGCTACAATATTAAATGTTAATGGCTGGAAGTCCATCAGAGAAAATCTGGAGTTTCTCTGTCACTGATTTAGCTGTAGTGATGTAAAAATTAGGTAAAACATATTTGGAATAGACAGGTGATAAACTAAAAGGAACTGGGTGCCTGTTGCTATTATTAATCAATTCCTTTAAAAAAAAAAAATCTAATAGTATTGACGATGATTCCAGTTCTGGTTGAAGCTTCATTGTTGCCAAGGAAAGGAATGAATCATCCACTTTATTTCAGATAAATATTTTTGTAAAGAAAGGAAGGGGGAGGGGGTTGCTCTGGAAAATAAAATCTCAGCAGGATTTTCAGATGATACCTTGTTGATGCAAATGGACGGAGTGGTTTTGCAATTTTTTGACTAGAAAACCATTGGCCCCAGACAGACAATATTTGCCTGATAGTGTATGATAGATTTTTGGCTTTCACATGTGATCAGAGTGTCTAGGTGTTAATAAGCACCGTGCCTTGAGCCATACAAGCAAACAACATCAAGTCTTTGGAGCTGACTAAAACAGTTTTAATTTACAGGGATAAATCTCATTAAACCAGATCCATTACACTTTACCTTTTTTATTTATTTGTTGTGAATTCAAGCAGCTATCTCAAATAGCAGGAAGAAACTGAAAACACATTTTGCTTTGTCACTCAAGGACCCCACCATCCCAGCCTCAGCATTACAACTGCAACTGAGAATTACCAGCATGTGTGAAAGAGTTGCAGATGTCCATGACTGTGAGGTTTGTGTGTGCTTGTGACAAGCCATCAAGGTTTATAACAGGGTCACAAAGGCAAAAGAGCCAAGAACTATGTCTCCTTAACTTCATCTGTTTTCCAAAGGCAATAAGGATCAGAGAGATCGAAGTACTGATTCTGCAGTTACTGTTTTTAAAGTCCTTCCTCCATTTTCACCCCCTGACTTCTCCTTATTTAATTAATATGACCAATTTTCTTTTCAGAGCTAAGTATGCTTGTCCAGACCAAGAATATTATGGGGTTGATTTAACAAGTTCGACTTAGTGTGTTGGAGATGCCCAGGTATTCTAAGAGCTGCAACTTTGGAGGGGCCCAAGTGAAGAAGATTGCTTTAAATTGCCAGCTGGGGTTTAATGTGAGGAAGGCCAGTGTAAAAGTAAAATAAATAATAATAAGTATAGCCTGTTAATTGCTATGCTGGTGCAACTCAGATTCTTCTTTATGTATAATATTTCACATCACTCCAAAATAAGGGCTTATTCAAAAGTTGTAATGTGCAATTAATGAACTGACATATTGTAATTAACACAAAACATACCATAGTTTATTTCACTGGGCTACTGAAAAGTGGTTTTGATGTAGTGCAATCACTAAGGATATGAATGCCAAATCCTCATTTCATACATAATTTTATCCATAGATTCATTTGGAGCTCTTAAGTAAGCAATAATTTTCTAGAATAGCCTTCTTCCAGCCCAGTCACCTTCCAGACATGGGGATATGTTTTTTTCACAATTCCCCAATTCGCATGGTCATTGCAGAGAATTCTGGGAATTTAGTCCATGCTTTTGGAGGATACCCAAGTGGGAAAAAACTGCTTGATGGCATCTCCCCTCCATTTATTATATGGGGATACTGAAATGGTCAACCCTCTAAAGTTAGAATGAAAAAGAGAAGTTTGGCATGTGGAAAAGCTTCATTTTCTACTGTAGAACAACAGTATCTAACTTGGTATTCCTATGCTTGTTTTCAAGTTGCCAGTAGCTTTGAGATCTGTAGAACTCATTTTTAACTGAGAATTTTGAGATCTGACCAGATTAAATAGGGAAACTATTGTGGAGCCTTGAAATCTTATGAGAGAACCTACTCATATTGTGGTAGTTTTGTCATTCTATTTTTGCTGTATTTATTTTGCGACACAAATTTTGTAATTCAGAGGGGTGCTCTGGGGCCTTATGGCTTTCAATAAAATTGATTGATTGAATTATGAGGGTAATTTGTATTGTAATCCCTCTTTTCTCCCTTCTGTGTATGTTATGTTCCAGATCAAGAGAAACCTACAAGAAGAAAGAAAATATTGCAGTGTAGAATTTTCTTATCTAGGTTTCCATTTGAGGCCTCTTTCAGAAGACTCCATTCCATCCTGTTTTGCCTTCCCTCTCAATGAAGAAACAGAAAGTGTCATGGCTACAGGATGGTCTTAGTCCTTACTTAACTAATTTTTAATGAGGGCTTATTGTTAAATATGCATGACATTGGATCTACATATACCACGTCATCCACGTCAGAAACAAAGTGGAGTCTGATGTCAAGCTCCACTTATGTGACTGGTTTCAGTCACTGGCGGGAATATCGGAGATCCATCAGTGGCTGAAGTATTGGACAGCGCCGACTATAAAAAGCCAGCGCTGGCCGCAATTGTTGCTTTTTTTAAAGCCATTTGAAATAAAGAGTTCTCTACACTGCTGGTCCGTTCCTTCCTTGCTACACCTATTTAACACTGGCAATGAAGGTGGGATGCTAAGGAAGACAAAGGACCTCGTGGGGCACCGCGGCCATTTTCCGCTGACCGTTCATACCGACAGCAAACCAACATGATCCATTGACCCCTATGCATCCCATCCGACCCAGCCAAAGAGAAGTGGTCTTTGTACATGGGAAGATTCAACCAGAGTTTGGTGGTGAATGGGATGAAAACAGAATCTGATGAAAAGAGGAAGGCATACTTCTTGTTCTATTGTGATTCAGAACTCTATGAACTGGCAGAAGCTCTCATTGCAGAAGATTTGGAAAATGTCTCCTGGGACGAACTGCAACGGGCATTGAAGGGGCATTTCGACCTACCCCATCGTACATGGCAAACCAAAACGACTTCTGTACCGAATCCAAAAAGAAGGGGAAAGTATAAGTGATTTCGTAGCTGTGTTAAGAAAATTGTCAAAAAATTGAAAGTTCTCGAACACTGAAGAAATGATCTGGGATCATTTAGTCCTTGAACTGAGGGATTTAACACTGCAGAAGAGACTGTTTGCTAGAGAGGACATCTCCTTCAAGCAGGCACTGAAAGAAGCAAAAGCAGCCAAAACCTCTTTATCCTCAGCCAAAGGACATGGCAAGGTCCACGCCACCCATGTGGCAAGAAGGACCTTGCATAGTCCATCTGGCTCCGAAAGCAGTGAGATCAAAAAGGAGGATGTTCATTGGGTAAGATCCAGTAAATCCAAAAATGGAAAGGGGAGCAAATCATGTGGAGGCTGCCGGGGAAATCAACTTCGTTCCATCTGCCATTTTAAAGAAGCGATCTGCAGGCAATGCAAGAGAAAAGGCCACACTGCAGATGCCTGCAGAGCCAGCCAACCGACTGATACACCGAGCCAAAGAGCATACTCCCTGAACAAACATTACAAGAGCCAGAAGACGTTTGGAGCGAAATTTAAAATTTCTACATCAAGAATTTTTTTCTACTTCAAGAACCTTGGAATTCTTCTAAAATATGGATACTCTGGTAGCATCATTTGGAGTACGTTAGGATTGGTTCTGAACAATTGAGTCCAAGCTAGTCACAACAAGAAGCTGCAAATACCCACGAACAAAGAATTCATAAGGAGAATTAGCAGGCTTTTTTCCTTAACTCTCTGAGATTCAAAACCGCTTCAAGCAAAATTTTTGTCTTTTGCTCCATTCCTCCATTGCCTATTCTTATTATCTTATAAACTGCATGCCAGAAGCACCTCTCATTGTGCAGCTTGGATGTGACTTGGATGCCCTACTCAACTCTTACTAGTCTTTTTCTTGTCTGATTATCACAAGCAGCCCCTATCCTGCAGTATCCATTAAAAGCGGGAAGCAGCCTATATACACACATTATGGGATGGGACCATTTTCTCAGACTAACTTTTATATTTGTTTTGATTACATGTCATTTTATGCTGCTGTTTTAGATGTCACTGTTTAGATATTGATTTTAAAGCGTAAAGTACACTAGAAAAAGTTCAGGTATTCAGTCACCAAACTAGGACAGAGTTGGGGCATTGCTGCAAACTCTACAGCAGACTCTTCACAGATGGCTGCCTTCAGATGACCACTAATGGGGAGACAGGGTATGGTGATGAAGTATTGGAGGACAGAACTGTGTGCCACTTAGCCTGCCCCTTTCCTAAGCTTGCCCACTGGTTTCAGGTGCGATAGTGCTTCACATAGCTACATTTCGTGTCAGTTCATTTAGCTCCCATTCATTAATTTGAAGAAGGATCTTATTTTTTTAACCTACAGAAGCATCCCCCCCCCCAAGTTGACCTTCTAAAAAAGTAAAAATTGGGCATTGGTGCACCTAGCCTTTTCTGGAACCTGAGACTTATAAATAACTTATTATCCAATAAGGCAAGTTAAAAAAATAAAACAGGCTGTAGCTTGTAATCATACAGAACTGAACAATCACTAAAATGAGCAGATAAGTGTGTTCATTTTTAATGAGAAAAATGGTAAATCCAGTGAACATCCAGCATTAAAACCTTCTTTACGCTGAGACTATGGTGATAAGAAATTTGTAGCTGGTCTGCAGTTTAAATTCGGTACTAGAATTCTTTTCCATCTCTCATTTTATTTTTCTTTCATTCTCTTTCTCTTTCTTTCTGTGTCTATCTTTCTTTCTTTCTTTCTTTTTCTTTTTTGTGTGTGAATATGTGTCTATATGTTGGCGAGCCCTGCATCTTTTGCTTTGCTTTTGAGATTCTTTTGCATGAATTTTCTTCCTCACTTCATTTCCTGGATAGTCTCTATCACTTATCTGGATCATTTCATAGCACATAAATAAAGTGGTGAGATAAAACACAAAGGGTTCTTGATAAAGTCCAAGTTTTGTTTAACAGTTAAGATAGTGAAAGTTTACAAGAGTTGTGCTGGGAGAGATCTGTGATGTGAATAGAGCTATTATTGCCATTATCACATTGTTTAGACTGCAGGGCAAAAAACACAGGCATTTTCATACTTGTTTAACAGCTTCATCAGACTGTATATTTTCATTGTCCTTTGGACTCAGTTGTCATGGGGATGAAAATGACATAATAAAAAGAATCACTGATTCCTTCATGACAACTGATAGCTCCAAGAAGTCTTTAATTAGCAGTAGAGATTAAGCATGTCAGTCCTTGACAAAACTTCTCTTCAAGAATCTGCTTTTTCCTCAATGACCAATAGAGGGCAGTGCTATCCTGTTTCTTCCCATGGCAGGCTTTCCCTCCCCCCCCCTTTGGTTTTTGATGTCTGCTGCTTTTATTAAATAATCAAGCTGCAAACAAGCTTTTGCTTTTGCTACATTGGTCTATAAGTTAGACTCACTAGGAAATGGTCATAGATTTTCTTATGGAAGCAACTGCTTGCTATGTGCAATCATGCATTTACAGCCAATTTTCAGGGTTAATTCTGATTGCCTCTCCTTCACCCCAGCCAGGTCTGTGCTTGCTCTGTCAGTCACAAAAATAAAGGTGTTTGCTTCAAAAATGGGAAATGCTATCCAGCTTCAATCCAAATAAGAAGCATGCACCTCAAAAGTTTAATTAAAGAATATAAAATGTGAATTTAAATTAGCATTTATAAAGCTTTGTATCCATTATCAAAGGTAAAGTGAATGTTCTTGTTTCTATTCCACAATAAGGTAAGATTCACCGTTAGTTAAAAATATTCCAAATGTGTACTTATAAAACTTATGTCTAAATCTTTAAACTGATTATTATTCTCTCTTCTCCTATTATTATGATTATGCAATCACACTTTGGCAACTATATCAGTGGCTGTCATCTATTTTTCAAAGATATTCTTTTTAAAAATAACAAGGAAAATAGAAAAGTGCATGCTGGATAACCCTTTATTTAGCTCAGTTTATATCAGTATGGTCACCTCTCATATACAATATAAGCAAGGGTGATCAGAAAGCATCAAATGTAATTCCCTGGGTAAAAATGCATGTCCTGCTTTCCGGCAAAGACTGCACTTTTACTCCTTTGCATTACTTGAATATGATTTAAGCATCTATGGTCAAGGCATTTTACCTGAGAAAATATTTATATTTTTCATGAATTGTCATTCTGCTCTGGTTAATTTTGTCAGAGTCTTCTGAATATAGGGCAGACCCTAAAGCAACCAAAAAAAGTGGGGGAGGGGAAATGGATGTGTATTATTTAGCACTAATGGTCATATTTGATCATGCACTGGAAATATCTATTCCAGATCTTCAAATGTCAAGAGTTTTTTTTAATCTTCTCCAAGATCATAGGTTAAGGAGGCAACAACTTGGAGATAAATGTTTTACTTATGTTTTAGTTGGCTTTATGTCTTTAATACAACATAATGAACTGTTGAATGAACAGTAATACACACACACACACACACACACACATATACCCACACACAAACACATACACACACCCAGGGTGCTAATTCAAAATGCAGTTTACCTAGCAAGATATTAATGCTTTTAATTTTAATGTAACAAGCCTAAAATTGTAAATTAATGCTTTTAATTTTAATGCAACAAGCCTAAAATTGTAATTTTACACTCTTAAGCTATCTTTTGAACAAAAGCATTTTAAAAAAAAAAAGTTGATACATTGTATGGTCATTCTTCCGCAAATAAAATACTTAACTGACTATCTTTTACCTCATTAACATTGCAAGTATTTGGCTAATTCCATATACATATACTTATACATATATATACCATTTCTGTTGAATTTCCCTTCCGTTTTTCATCAATTGAAGAAGCTGGGAGTTTTGCCTGTGGATGGAGACAGATGGGAATAGCAACTAGATTTTAGACTTTCCACCTTGGTATCAACTATTGCTTGTTTGCTCTTTCATTCCAGCAGCCCTATGAAAAATGCTAGAGGCCATTTGAAATCATCATGGTACCTGGGGACCTACTTTTAATGCCTGCAATCTCCTCCCAGGGTTCATCCTTAAACTGAACAAATGCAGACTCCATGGCTCCAGTGTCTGCCACTTTTCCTCTTCTTCCTTCCTCTCATTTTCCATTGTGTCCAGTGAAGAGTTCTTGGGGACTCAAAAACTGGTGCAGTGCTTCAAGATCTTTGTATTAGCATAATAACAGTGTTGCCTAATATAGATTTGGAATCTGATCAGCAAGAGGATAGCGTCTAGCCAAACTCTTCTTTGACTAATGCAACCTCTGGGAGTGCAAAGTTACCCAATTAATTGCAGCCACAATTGTAGGCTCTGGGTCTGTGGGATTGTTTCTCTGTTCATTTTGATGAAGGCAATATCAGCAAAGGAGCTGATCTTGGAGGCATGTTTACCGCCAGCATGATATATCCTGCATTATGTTATCTGTAAATATTTTTTGCTATTACCGAAACTTTTTCTCCTGGCTGGAGCATTTTGTTGCAGCAAATTGCAGAGCAAAAAAGAAAAAAAGAGGGGGAAAAAAGGAAGGGAACTTCATTTGGCGGCACAGAAAATTTGCATAAAATATTGCTCTAAGCACTGAAGTATCTTATTACATAGAGTTTTGATGATAATCTTTGTTGAAATAATATTTAACACATGCTGCACTTTTAATTAAGTATCTGAATAATCTCAAATTAATACCAGAGGTTTAAAAATAAGTTTTCATTTTAGTGAACTGTAACATAATAGCAGGCACCATGACCATTTCTCTCTCCCATACCCTTTGATTTAATTAAACACCCTTTTGTGTCTTTCTTGTCACTTCAAAAAGAAGCATAAAGAAACACGGCCTGGTAACATTTTTATTTGTGATTTAAAGCAAACGCCTTTATACTTTGTATCTCATTTATAATAAAAAATAATAATAATGGTGGCTGTAGCAATTAGGCATTTTGTTCTGGAATTCGGTGTTTTTTGACATTTATTGGGGCTCAACTAGATTGGTGAGTTGTAATTTGCTTTGGTGTTTCAAGGACAATTATAACATGTTACCTTTAGGGCGAGGTTTCATGATATTGATGCTGAGACAAAGGAAGCAGCACTTCCGGCAGGAAAGTTGGTTCTGGAGGGGAGAGTGTGTGCAGATTCTTATATCCTTCTGAGTAGGCTGCACACCATGGTTGCTCTTTACAGATGAAGGCTGATTAAGATGGAGCATAAGTAAGAGCTTCAGATTTTTTTTTGAGCAGGATCAGGTTATTGCAAATAAATACCCGTTTATTCTATTTATTTTTTGAAATTAAAAAGCCCTCATCTGTCAGATTTGTTTGTCTTCCACTTTAATGTATTTGACAAAAACTGCTACATTATTTCCTTTGCAGAAATTCCATTTGAATAAAGGTTTGCAGGAAGGAAATTTTTCTGTTACAATCATTTTGATCTCTTCTTTGTAACACACATCGAAACACATTGCTCGCTGTGCATAATGGGGAAAAATATTCAGCATTTGGAACAGGGAGGATGCAATCAAACAGGCTTTGAAGGTTTTCTGTTGGATTCCCCCTTTATCCCATCTCATTTATCATTGTAAAGGAGACATATATAACTGCTGCACTTTGTATATTGAGGGAAGCTGCCTGCTTTCTCCCTTTGCTGAGATAATGACACTGTGGGTTGTTGACTGCTGTTATCTCTGATGACAGCCTTATCTGCATGGCTCTGATTCTAGCTTACAGAGTTGGAGATATATAGTACTTATGAAACTGACCAGCGCTCCAATTATGTGGGAGAGAAGAGGGGAGTTTAAAACAAGCAAGGGGGGAAAACTTTAGAACTACTTCTATAGAAGAATCACAGAAAACATATATATATATATATATTCATATATATATATAGTAGATTGGTACAGGTATGTAGTCCAGGTTGTGTTCGGGGCGACGTTTCAGCAGAGGTCCACTCACCATCTCAGGTTGGTACTTTTGGCTTCATGCCAGTGCAGGCCAGTGAGTGATCGGTAGCTGCCGTCTCTTTCTATAAATATTGGGTGGTGGGGCTGGTGGGGCTGGGGCTGGTTTGGTGCGCTGCTGCTCCTTGATTGGTTCCGATGAAGTTGATGTTGGTAAACACGGCTGTGTGATGGCTCTTGTGAAGTTTTGTTGTGGAGATACTCCTGGATCTTGTGCTGTAATCTCCTGGGTCGGTTTGTTTTGTATGATCTTTTTCCTATTAGCCTCTTTGTTTTTAATGGCTTGGGTAATGGGGTTGTGTGATGGGCTTGCAAGTTCTTTGTTGTGATATCCTGGGTCCTGCGTGTATCTCTGGCGACGTTTGTGTTTTGATCTCTTTTCTCATTAGCCTCTCTACTGTTATGTAACAAGCTTGGGGTAGAGAGTGCGGTGTGTGGATGACCTTGGTGATGAGATTCTGCCGAGGAAACGTTGCTGACAACTATATAAAGCACAACCGCTATTGATGAGACAGGGGAAAAAATACCCGAACAAAGCGTGCAATACGATCAGAGGTAGATTATAGACATGTATAGATGAAGGATAGCACTATAGGTATAGAGATAGATAGTACCGGTAGGGATAGATAGATAGACCAGACAGAATTAGTATATATCACGGTAATATTTACTTAAATATAGTGAGTAATAATAATGCATAGAGGGAGGTATATATATATGGCAAGTAGACTAATGTAATACCACATACGTTATACGATGTTACAAGTACATGTACATATTTCAGGCTGGTCTTTCGTACAAGCAGAAGCCCGAAAGCCGAAAGCACCAGCCTGAAGATGGCGAGTGGGGACCTTGTTCCAAAACGTTGCCAAGAATACTCTCAATCTCTACACTGCGAAAAGAGCTGAACATTGCCAAGACCTGCATATCTATTTCCTGTGAAAAATCTACAAAATATATATATATATATATATATATGTGCTTGTTAGCTTCCTTCGTGTATTTATCCCAGCGTCATTTGTAGTTCTGTTAAAGTTGTAGCTCATTGTAGTTCTGTTAAAGTGTGTACGCAACGTTTCAGCAGAATCTCATCTGCCATCATCAGGCTTCTGTAGGAAGTGTTGTCTCACAGTTCCTCTGTTTCAAATTTGAGGCTGGTTCTATTCTGATTGGCTATTAACCTGGGTCTGTGCTTCATTGGACTTGGAGTTTGATTGATTGGTGTTTTCTGGTTTTCTTTCTGTCTGTTTGTGGCTTTGATTGGGCTGGCAGCACTCTGTTCTTGTGGTTGGAGGCTTTTTCATGCAGCTTGGCTTCGTGTGAAAGGAACGGCTGCTCTTCATCAGCCTAAAGCTGGGTTTCACCCTGGGTGCCTGGTGGGGGGTGTTTGAGGTTGGAGGCATCAAGAGGGAGTTCTGTCTTTGCTCAGGTTTGTCTGTTTTTGTGGTGTGGAGATCTTTCTATTTGAGAGTGCAGGCTTCCAAATGATTGACGTCTGCCTGGAATCATCTCTCTATTCATTGCTAGTTCAGGCTTTTTTAATTCTCTATGGCTTTTCTCTGATGATCTCTGTGCTGGGGTTTTCTATAGTGGCATAGGGTTTTGGTGCCATGAAGTTGAATGTTGTGACCTGATGTTTTCATGTGTTGGAGCTACGTGAGGAGTGTGTTCCAGCCTTTTTTTACTGCATTTTTGTAGTTCATCTAGGCGGTACGTATATCTTCTATTAGGTCGTGTCCAAGTAATGTGGCCGGGCATGCATGTACAGGGAAATTTCGTATATGCTTTGGTTTTCAGGTCTCAATTTTGTCTTTTGGGGTTCCCTCAGGATGGCTGCTATTTTTTTGATTTCTGTTTTGAAGGCAGTCTTGAATGTGATGCCTGTGTAGTATCATTACTGATTTTTATCTGTAGTACCTCTATGTAGGGCAAGCACAGCTTTGTTCCATAGGTCTGTTGTCTTCTAGTCTCTGTTTATAGTCTTTGGTGTGTTTTTGTGGATCAAGCTGGTTGATTTTTGTTTTTGTGGGAAGCCATTGGCTGTCAATTACTTCAGTAGGGTGCATAGTTCAGTCCTTTTATATGTGTCTTATCTACCAGGCGTTTGGTTCTGGTAATTAGTGTATCTTCGCCACACGAATTTAATCTTGCTGCTGGGTGGTGTGGGATGGGGCGTTGAAGGGTAGCGGTTTGGTGTTGTTTTCTTTTGGTAATATGGTGTGTCCCCAGTGTGCCATCTGCTTCTTTTGTAAGATTACGTACATCTAGGGAATGGTAGCTTGTTTTGTTTAATTTCCGTTTCCATTGGGTTGAACTTGAATTTTGGGGGTGTGTTGTTTAGGTGTGTTAGGTAAATTGTTTAGGTTTTCTTTTCCCATGGGCCCAATCCAAATGTGTCATCGATGTATCTAGCCATAGTTTGGGTTTGGGGTGGCATTAGCCAGGGCTCTGGGATTCGAATTTTCCATGAACAGGTTTTGGGCAATGACGGGTGGACAGTGGTTGATCCATAGGGCCTCCTCAATTTGCATTGTATCTTTTGTCCTTTGTCATATGAAATATGTGTTTTGGTTAGGCAGTGTTCTGTTAGTTCCATGAGGTCTTTAGCTGGTTGGTATTTAATTTTTTGATGATTCCAAGGTTTCTTTATCTGGGACTGTGAGTGAAAGTGAAACCACGTCGAAACTTAACAAGCAGATCTTCTTGTTCTACGTTTTAGATTTTGATTATTTCTAAGAAGTGGGTATGAGTTTGTGTACATATGAAGTTGCGGTTTCAGCATGGCGGCTGTAGTTGTTTTTGCAAGTATTTAGCTATGGTTTTGTAATGGTTGCTCCTACTGGAGCTTTGGAAACACTATGGGGTCCTGAGAGGTATGCCATCTCTTTGTGTATTTTTGGGAGGCCGTAATAATTTGGCATCTAGAAGATTTTTTCTCTTGGGATGATCGTCTGTTGGATTTCTTTGCTTATGTGGCTGGTATATAATTTTTCTTTCTTTGGTTATTATTTTCAGATATGTTGGTTGGGTCATGTGGTTTACTACGGTTGTATGTGGAGTCTATGGAAGTAAGGTTCTGCAATTTTGTCATAGTCTTTTCTGTCCCAGTTACTAACTGTGTGGCATTTCCCTTTGTCTGCTGGAGTATTATTATGCTGTTATCATTTTTCAGGGTTTTGTAGCGCTGTTGAAATTCATCTTTTTGCAAAATTATTTTTTGGTGGTTTTCGTTTGTGCATAAGATGTGAGTAACCTGGTGCTTATTCTGTTCAGCTTCATCAGTATTTAAATTTGTGTAAATATAAATATAATTATATATATATATATATATATATATATATATATATAATATATACACACACACACACACACACACACACACTTGAAACTCAAAGATACAGAAAATCATATGTTAAAAAAGAGCAATCAATAATCAGAACAGAAGCTTACTCAAATATAAAAGTAAAGGTTCCCCTCGCACATACGTGCTCGTCATTTCTGGTTCTAGGGGACGGTGCTCATCTCCATTACAAAGCTGAAGAGCCTGCGCTGCCTGAAGACATCTCTGTGGTCATGTGGCCGGCATGACAAAACACCAAAGGCACACAGAACCCTGTTACCTTCTCACCAGTGTTCCCTATTTTTCTACTTGTATTTTTTACATGCTTTCGATCTGCTAGGTTGGTAGAAGCCGAGACAAGTAATGGGAGCTCCCGTTTCTCAAATATACTACAGTTTATTTGCAAGAACTGATTGCTGGAGGGTAGAAAGGTATAATTCACTACTGCATTCTGAGCACCATTTTCTTGTTTTTTAGGTGGGCAAAGAGAGCACAGTGGTATCCAGATTCAACCTGCGAAGCAGCTGACCCCAGCACTGCCTTCCTAATCATAATAATTACAATTACCTCTTCATTCAGACAGGTAAAATAATAATAGTGAACTTCTCAATAACATTGTTTTCTCTTTGTTCATTCATGATAGAGGAGCACATTTACATGGATGGGTTTCTTTACAAGTACACTTTTTCCCTTTCTTCACATTTCCAAAATTTGCAAGCAATTCTGATGAAACTGAACTTCATTTCTAATCTGGGACTCATCCTCCCCCTTCAAATGGATTATCCATTCTGGCTCAGGAATTTTCTTGTGTTTTATTCAGTCCAATGGTGATCTGGTGATTTGGAATAACTCATAAATTCAGGTGGCAAAAGATAGATTGTAAAATTGGAAAGGGAAGCCAATTAATAGGTCTTGAGATCATCTGTGTGTACAGTGAGGAAACTGTGACTCTGAATGCATCCCAATTTATCACCATAACTACTTGAAAGCTAAATCAGAATTTCAGATCACCAGGGAAAATATGGTTTAGCATTACAATGTGAGAATTTTAAGGTAGTAAATGTTTTCTCCAAATTTTATTCCTGTCTCTCTCTTTCTCTCTCTCTCTATCCCTTGGGGACATATTCTGCAACCTAAACTCCCACACCAACTTTTTAAATTGAAAATGCATCACCAAATAAAGATGATAAAGCTTTCATTAAATCTAGAAGTAATATGTAAACCTAAAAGTAATTATTATTACTGATGTAGGAATATAATGGATCATTGTCTGCTGGAACCACTATGATCAAGTGACTTTTATGACTGTTTAGTCTGCCATCCTGAGCCTCATGATTTTTCTTATTTTCTTACTTTTAAATCCAACTTGGATTGATCAATCCTTCTAAACAGAAGACTGTTAGAATTAAGTGAATTGCTTCTTGCATAGTGTTTGAGTGTGCTATAGTACCGTGTTTCTCATAAAATAAGGCCGTGTCTTTTTTTTTTTTTTGNTTTTTTTTTTTTTTGAGCCCTGAAAAACAGCTAAGACGTCTTTTTGGGGGTGACTTAATTTCCTCCCCCACATGCACCCCAACCTAGAGCACCCCATACTCACTCACCTCTCCACAAGGCTGCTTCTATCAGTTGATGGAAACTCCCCGAAGGCAGAATCACAAGCCGCTTCTATCGGCAGGTAGAAACGGCGTTGTGGAGAGGTGAGTGTGCATGGGGCGCTCTAGGTGGGGGTGTTTGTGGGGGAGGAAATCTGCCAATAGAAGCACCCTAGTGGCAAGCACCACATGCACTCCCCTTGCCACAAAGCCATTTGTATTGGCCAATGGAAGCTCCCCAAAGGCAGAGTCACCAGCCGCTTCAGGGCAAGGCGTTGCTGCCTGCAGAGTAATCCTGATAGGAGTGCCCCACGTGCATTCCCCTCACCACGAAGCTGTTTCTATCGGCCAATGGAATCTCCCCAAAGGCAAAGTCACCAGCAGCTTCTATCGGCCGGTAGAAGCGGCCTCAAGGCGAGCGCATACTCCCCTCACCACAAAGCCACTTCTACCGGCTGATAGAAGTGGCTGGTGACTCTGCATTTGGGGAGCTTCCATCAGCCGATACAAATAGCTGGTGACTCTGCCCTTGGGGAGCTTCCATTGTCCGACAGAAACTGCTTCGTGGCAAGGGGAGTGTGTGTGGGTGCTTGCCCCGAGGCCGCTTCTAACAGCCAGTAGAAGCAGCTGGTGACTCTGCCTTTGGGGAGCTTCCATCGTCTGACAGAAATGGCTTCGTGGCGACGGGAGTGCGCATGAGCACTCGCCCCAAGGCCGCTTCTACTGGCCGATAGAAGTGGCTGGTGACTCTGCCTTCGGGGAGCTTCTATCGGCCGATGTTCTACCGGTAGTAGATTGAGGTATTCTAGCCTAGGCTACCTGTAGGGCGCTCCTAAAGGCAATTTTTCTCCCTCCCCTTCTCCCCCCATTTCTCTTCACCTTGTGTAGTTTTAACAAACAATGTGAGAAATGGCGGGGAAACGCATGAATTAAATAGGCCTAAATTTTTGGGGCAGGGCTTAATTTCACCTCATGTCTAGAAATCATGCTGGGCCTTCCGATTGGTGGAGGCCATATTGCTGGACAAACACGGTAGTTCTCCATTGTGCCCTAGAGCTAATTTGCATTATCTCTCTGCAGACAGTACTGTGCATTATGATTCAGCCACTTCAAATCATAAGATAAATTTAGAGATCTTGCCAGCTGATAAGAAATACAGGTCTGCCGCCCAAGAACACAGTCTCATTAGGTATCCTCACTTTTATGTTTTCTTTCACAATTTCCAGTTCAATAATGGATATTGTGAAAGCAATTCTGATGTTTTTGGCAGAAATCCCAAAAGCACAAAAAGAGATGGTGGAAAAAACACCATGTTTCTAATCATAGGGGGATGTGTAATTCTTTTATTGATCAAGTTGTTAACATTCATCAGTATCAACTAAAAGCTCTGTAAAAGTTAGGACATATTTTTCTGAGATTCACTCTGTGTGAACAATCTGCAGACACCAAAGAAGGTCAGAAGTAAAGCTTCAAACTTCATTTTGACCCAGTTATATGTTTTCAAAGTAACAGGTTTATTGTTTAGCAGATGACTGAAGTATTTCAACTTTAAACAACATAGTTGGTTTGCAATGGTTATTAAGCCAGTTTTGCAGTGGAATGGAAAATTTTCTCTGCAGTCTCAAAACACGTGCTTTCCTCCCATTCCAACACATGCCTGATCTGATCACAAATGGTCACTTTTCAGCAAGATTGCTTTGAAATGATGTCAGTAATTAAAACCATTCTGTCCTAATAGACTTCATAGTTTTTTCATGCAGAAGAAAGCTGCTTTCTCACGTCATGCCTCTCCTTCCCTGGCCAGACTTTTCCTTTCCTGGGCCTATATCCCACAACAGTCCTGTCTGCATTCCAGGGGAGCCATTTTTATTTTGGACCATAAATCCAGGCAAAGTGAAGTTGATGGTCTTTTTACAGCAAATATTATTCAAATGAGGAAATGTATTTAAATGGAACATGCAGCATTATCCTGGGGGTTGGGGGAGCATAGGAAAAAAAAACCGGAACAGATATGGCAGGCAGGACAATCAAAAAGAAATATTACAAAAGCAGAGGAGGAAGAGCAGGTGTGCAATCTATAAAACAAGAGTATGGTTCCAGGCTTCCTTCCCATTGGCCTACCTGCTATGGACATCCCCAGTATGTCAATTAACACCAGCATCCACTGAAAGTAACTATATTATAAAACAGCAATACAATATGCTGTACAATATGCCAGACTACCAAAATTATACAATAAAGGTTTAAGATTTCAGGTGGTATTATTTGGAAACAAAGGAACTTGGATGCAGAACGGAGCGTAATTCAGAACTGACATCCAATTCAAACAAGTCACAATTGCTCCCTAAATAAAAACATTTTCATGGCTACAATATCTTATTATGTCTTTCACAGTTGATCAATGACCAAAAAAAGAGAAAAGTAATACTGAAATGGTACAGGATTTCCTCCCTAAAGCCCATGTCACACTGCACCAACCGATGGAAAGAGGATGTAAAACGGAGAGAAATACTTGCCATCCATTGGTTAACGCGATGCATCCGTTCTGTACTCACTCACTGCTCCGTTTTTCATCCTCTTATCCGTCCAGCATCGTTCTATTGAACATTTCATTCGCGCTCAAAAGTTTTGAGCTGCCTTCAAAATATTTTGAGCTGCAGAAATGTATCCCAACCGTCCATTCTGCATCGCAGGCATGCGGGGACAATCGCGTTGTCATCCGTTACGCATTCCGCTTATCTTGCTGGCATCCGCTGCACATCCGCCGCACAACTCAAATCCGCTCCAGCGGTAAACGGATGCAGCGGAGGAAGCGAAACGGACGCGTGAAACGGACGCGCTAGCATTAGTTAGCACGGACAGAAAAGGATGAAAGTGATGCAGCTCAATCAAAGCATAAAAAACGAAAAAACGTTCGCAGAGGGGACACTTATTCGCGCTTCATCCCGCTTCCATGCCGCTAGGACTTTCGTTCCGCATACCGGCTTTCCATCCGCCGCTGCGTCGCCTCCCCCCGTCTGTTCCTTTCCGCGCGTTAATCCGCTTCTTGCGGTTATGCAAATTTTTTGCCTCCTTTTGAGAGCGGATAACAACGGATGGAACATTTCTTCTCTGTCTGCTGTGTCCTTTTTAACAAACATTTTGCATCTGTCGGCCAGTGTGACAGGGCCATAAGCAGAAGGGTTGGAGTAGAAGCCCAGTCCTCCAAGGTTCCTTCAATTCTTATTGTATTGTATTGTATTGTATTGTATTGTATTGTATTGTATTGTATTGTATTGTATTCCATTCCATTCCATTCTGTCTTTCCATAAACTGTCTTTCATTGCACAAAGGCTACTTTTCTTCTGTCAGCTGGCCAATATTTAATTATTAGTCAGAAGCAGCCTGGATATTTTAAAAAATTAAATAAGGCATAAAGAAAGGACAATAAAACCACTTTTTTTCTTTATAGTGACCTGTCAAATCCACCAGAAATCTGGCAAGATGTGAATAATGTTCAACTATATAGACAGTATACTGGATGGGGAATTCTGGGAAGTCTACACATCTTAAAAGTTACAAAGTTTGAAAACCACGGATCCATAAATTCTCTTGGCAGCATTCAGTGTCATCAAGCATGAAAGTCCATCAGAATTATCTATAAGGAATGGGAGAGCAGGGAGGGGCTTACTGTTTTTCTTTTCTTTTTTTCAGAAGAAAAAAATACTTAATTCTAAGTGAGTCGACAAAATTCTGTTTCATCCTCAAATATTGTTTAGCCCCTACAAAAAACTGCTGGAAGATGTCATGTACAAATTTAGGTGAAAGATCATAATGAGGTTGACACTGTTAATTCAATGTCTTCTTTTCATCTATTTCACAATTATTTCAGGCATGTTGATAGTCAAAAACGTAGCAGTATGGCTGGAATGTGAATTCCATTCCTTTAAACTTCAGCCTGTCCTATTTAGTGTAACTACAAGATGCATAATTAAAAATAACTATATTTTCAATTAGTGATTCATCCCCTGTAATCATTATCCACTACTGAAACAGGTTCAGAGGCCATGAATCATTTTAAAAAAAATAAAAAAACCTATTTTAAAATAATAACAATCCATTCTATCAACAATCACTTTCAGATTTAAAATGATTATCACAATGTATACGGTAAAACATACTCTGCGTTAGTTACAGAATAGAATAGAATAGGATAGAATTCTTTATTGGCCAAATGTAATTGGACCCACATGGTGCACGTGCTCTCAGTGTACATAAAATATACTTTCATCCAGAGTCAAGAATCATAAGGTACAACACTTAATAATAGTCATAAGGTACGATAAACAATCAAACCATACTAGGAAACAGTCAATAAAAATCATTAGGACACAAGTGACAAAGTTACAGTCATACAGTCACAAGTGGGAGGGGATGGGTGATAAGGATTGATGAGATTAACAGGAAACCAAGCAGATGTCCATTGGTTTTAGATGGCAAGATCTATCTACATGTGTAAAGTCTTAACTGGAAGAACGTCTCCCCTCCCATTCTCTGCCCTATTCTGCTTTGAACTTTATGTCAGCATTTAGCCTCTGCCTTACTCTATTTATCTATGCTGACTTGAATGGGAATTGGAGAAAGGAAAGAGAAAAAAAAGCAGTTGCTTTTTAAAAAGCTCATGAAAAGCAGACAGTCTTCTGTAAAGATGATTCTGATTGTCTTCTACAGCCTTTTTGAAGGGACAAGGTTAAATCCATTTGTATTCATTGTATGGAATGAGATATTCATACAAATGAACTTTTCCTTATTTATTTCTCATTTGAAATTGACCAAAACGGTTGGTCAATTGCCAATCAATTGGGGATGCCATAGGATGTTTGACTCTTTCCTCCCTAAAGCTATTTCTCTTTCTCATCAATATGTTAGAAAACTTGTAAACTATTACTATTTGTCCAGTTTTCCAACAAAATGCTGAAATGGAAATAATAGCTCGTCTTAAAGTTACGCAAAAAGCAACTTTATTCCAGAGTTGTTTGGTGGAATGGAATGCAATCCAATATGGTGTAATCCTCTAATACCAGATGTTCTTCTTTGACTTCATTCTGTTTGTTAGAGTTGGGCCATCTTAAGGAATGAACACTACTGAAGGGTTGTTTAAAATCTGCTTTTCCCATTTTAAAGATATCATTTCTATAAAATCATTCCTATAATCTAAGGTTAAATCTGAAGTTAGAATAGGGTTAACCTATTCTTAACCTTATCACTGTACTATGAAAGACTAACATTAGAAAATAGCTTGGACTGATATAATGCTTAACTTTAAGGTAAAGGATCTCAAAGAAAGTGGCTCCTTTCACTGCAAGCATTTATGGAACTGTCATTTACTAACTTTGTTAGAGCTTGGTCTGCCATTCATACCAGCAGGTATCAGAACAGATCTAAGAACTATAGTGGATATTCTTTGGGACAAGGAGAAATAATCTGAATAAGCTTATCTCTCCAAAGTCTTCGGTGGCAGAAAAGCTTTGTGCATAAGGATAGAGGGCTAAAAGTCTCAAACCTTTTTTCCCAGAAGTTTTGGGCAAAAGCATAATGAATTGCATGGTCTGAGGAGGCTATCTGAAGGGTTGGTAATGGGTATGAAATAACACTGTGGCTCCCAGCATACCAACCAAGCTGTTCGAGCAGCACAGATATGAATATGAGGCAGAGTAAGCTGCTATGAGGGGGTTGGGCCAGACTGGATCCTGCAGCTGCTGCTCAGTCCCATGACCCATTCTAGGTATAAAACACACAATCCTACCTCCTGTTTTAGAATAGAGGTTTTGAAGCTCTTGCTTTTACCATCTATCTCCCAGAGGACACCTTACCTGATATCTGCCCCATTCAGGGGATATAAGAAAGATAGACAGTGCTATATTTCTGGTGATTAAAGATTAAAATGCAAATACTTTCTATAGTGGAATTTCTTGGCTACATCGCTATCCTATAGAATTCAATCTTTGCTTTGCTAATTTCACAAGAGATAGAAAAAACCAAACTTTACTTAAAAAGAAAAAAGAAAATGTAAAAATCCTTTTTGACGTTATACATTAATATGAAAAATTCACTGTTGGAGGAGCTGCCCAAATCATGAGATTCTGCCTGTGCCAAGAAAAATCCAAAAGAAAATTAAAATTCTTAGGGCAGTTCACAAGATGGCATCTGTCTACCACAAATAAGCAACTTCTGGCAAAATCTTAAAAGAGATTTAAAATTTTTCACAAGCTTGGCATATTTTGGTACAAGCCAAGGTGAGGAAGCAACAGTAGCTCTTTGATATATCTCCAGTCAGGATGTTCCTGAAGAGCCAATTAATAAAATATAATCCACCTCCCTCCATTCAAACTTGACACAAACTACATGTTGTACAGATTACTATACGTAAAAGTAGATATGTGATTACCTGTATTTCTCATTCTTCCTTTTCCTCTTGTGGAAATATCATAATCTGTATCTTCCCATTTGTTTTCAAAAAAGCACAGTGGCATAAATATAACTGATACTCTTTTATGTTTTCCATGACCTGATAAAATAGATATGGATGAGAAAGGGGCATTGTTCACAAATAATATGGAATTCATGATTGCATGAGGTTTAAATTGGATACCTACAACAAAAATACATGATTGTCCCAAAAATATGAGATGAATTTTGCTATCTATAGCCATTAACCTTATGTTAGTGACTAGATAGCAAAATTCATCTCATATTTTTCCTCATGAAACAGTGAGACATTTCAAAGTACATGGTGTGCTATTGGGTTCTGTATTTTTTTTTCAACAATTCAGAACTGAATTGTTATATGTTCAAGAGTTTCCTGAAATGTAATTGGAATTGTGGCTTTCACTGACTAGGAAAAGTGTTGCATGTTTTAGTATAGAAATACAAGGATCTTAAGGCATCTTGCCCCAAACTGGCCGTAATTCTTATCATCCTCTGCACAGCAAATTTACCTTATCCATTCTCTCAGGATGAAGCCTCTCCAACTGCCTAAGATTTTGCGAAGGCTGTTCTTGCTTGTTCCTTTTTCTTTCCTCTCCCACTCTGCAACTTAAATAAGCTTTCAATACATGCATCTTTATTTCAATTCTTTCTTGTTTCAGTCAAGCGGTAAATAAGGCAGCATGGATACTCAGCTCTCACTGCAGCACAACACGTCAATGTTCCCAATCTGTTCTTCTAAGCCTCTGCCAGAGCCCCTTATTTAGATAATGCCTGTTGTTCTCTGCTGGATACATTCCAGGTCTGCATAGGTTCTTCTCTTTTCTCCCACAATGAAGTTTTACTCCTGGAATCCCATCTGCTTTCTTCTTCACCCCAAGAGTTACTAAAAAGCTGCCCCAGGGAACAAGCTGTCTCTTTCCAATATGCAGACAGCAATGCATTAAGTAACTCGTGTTTTAAGAATGTAAAACTAAATCTATTTCTCTACCTTTAAACTGAGTTTCTTTTCCTTGAAATCAGTCTGCTCATTTAAAGTGTTCATGTTTTTTTTAGCTTATTCTTAACAGTATATCACTTCAGCTAATACATGTAGTCCTCAACTATGGCCACAACTGAGCTCAAAATTTCCATTGCTAAGCAAGACAGTGGTTAAGTGAGTTTTTCTCCATTTTACAACCTTTCTTGCCACAGTTGTTAAGTGAATCACTGCAATTGTGAAGTTAGTAAAGGCCATGTCACACTGCCCAACGGATGCAAAAAGGACACAACGGAAGAGAAAAATGTTACATCCGTTGT
>BHFT01051128.1:0-15999 GCA_004320025.1 Laticauda laticaudata
TTTACGCTGGAGAAAACCTGAATAACCAAAGATCCACATACAAATACCCGCGAAAACCTCAGAAAACATATATATATATATACACATACAGACAGACAGACAGACATCAGCCCAACTGATATATGACCCAGTTGTGAAATCTTAACTACACTACAGCAAGCATTTACAAATATGTTTTTGTTAAAATATTTGAAATTTAAAATCAGGTTAACTGTCCAATTTTACTAGAATAAAATAAAGCCATCTAAAATATTAAAAATATATTGAAGTCAGAGGAAAAACCTCATTGCTTCCTCAATACCCATGCTTCTTGGTAAATGTTCTAAAAAGTACAAGTATTTGTCTCTGGTGGAAATGATTGTTTGATAATAGTTCTTTCTTGATGTCCCTTTAATATATCCAATCCTAGAAGTTAACTTCAGTGTTATAAAGTAAAAAAAAACAGAAGACAACTAATTTCTCTGTTGTTTTATCTTATGTTAAAACTTTAGTGGATGAGGCAATTAATGAAGACATGTTGGTGCTTCTATTTAACAAATCAGACACCAAAAAGTTAATTAAAATAACCATTAAGGAGAAAGGTAAGGGAATAATAGCTAAAATCACTTTTTAATATAATTTTCACACATTAGAACTACCTAAAGAGGACAGATAAGAAGACTCATTCAAACAACACGAAGGCTCTGGGTTGCTGTTGTTTTTCCAGAAATCCAAAATAATTTCTTTCTAGCACTGAAAATCATAAAGTTATCCTGGATCCCCTTTTTTTCTGCTTATCAGTGTATTTCCAACAAAGTAATAGCAGGAAGTTACTCCCATTCCCAGAAAGTATTTCAAGATCTGCTTTCTGACAGGAGGATCCATCCTACATCTCCTCCTTATAGCCTTTAGCCAAGAACATTCAATTTAATTAATTGCATGGGCAAGATACAATAACATGCAGAAATTAGCTCAGTAAATCTATACTCTCAGCCAGTTCTCTGGAACATCTTTGTCATTCTTGGTTTCCTGCTTTTTGGCTCAGTTTTTATGACCTTTTTGGAAAGTATAAAATTCTAATATTGAATATTTTACCTACTGGTTTTACAAAAAACAACTTGTAAAACAACTTTTCATGTTAACAGTTACACCATTACAGTGATGGTATTCAAATTTTTTAATACCAGTTCTGTGGATATAGCTTGGTGGGTGTGGCTTGGTGAGCGTGGCAAGGGAAGGATACTGTAAAATCCCCATTTCCACTCCATTCCAGGGGAAGGATATACTGCAAAATCTCCATTCCTTCCCCACCCCACTAACCTGCTTTCCAGCTCCATTTTCTGTGCAGGGCAATAAAAGAAGATCCAGCTGATCAGCTGGGACTCAGAAGGCAGCGAATAGATGGGGGCAGGGCCAACCAGAGGTAGTATTTACTGGTTCTCCGAATTACTCAAAATTTCCACTACCGGTTCTCCAGAACCTGCCAGAACTGACTGAATACTACCTCTGCACCATTAGCAAAGCATAACCAATGTATTAGAGAATAATAATATCAAATAAAGCCACTTGTCTAGTGGTGAAGGTCCTGGCCTAGAAATCAGGAGACTGTGAGTCCTAGGTTCCACTTTAGGCATGAAAACCAGCTGGTAACTTTGAGCGAGACGTCCTCTCTCAGTGCACCCTACCTTACGTGGTTATTGTTGTGGGGAAAGAGAGGAAGAGGAAGGAGTACTATGAATGTTTTGCTGTCTTGATTTGCTTATAAAGTAATAAAGGTGGGATTTAAAAACTTATGCCATTTTAAAAAACATAAAAACTCATTTTTTAAAATGATATTTGCCAAAAATAATATTTTGGCTTAAATTTGCATTGTCATTCTATACTCCTTTCTTGTCAGATGGTGCTTTGCTCCACAATTCAACAAGCTTTTCCTTTTCCTTGCCAGTTTGGCTGAATGTTATATATACACCTGATAACGGTCAAGCACAATCAACAAAGAAAACACTTCTTACGAGGGAAGGGCATCCTTTATCTTCATGTGAGAGATATCGTTGTAGAGGGCAATCGAAACTACCTCCTCCATGGGACATTTGAGCCCATACTCTTCACAGCCGTTCTCAATGACAACAGGGTCTGACTTGTGAGGATCAAACATGATGGTGTTGGGAGTGACTAACATGACCCCTCCCACGACTCCCTTGAAAAACGAAACAAAAATAAGTAGACAGTTAGTCCTTACACTCATCACATACACAACTGTCACAACATGACAACACAATGCTTTTTTTTAATACTCCCTTTCTTCTCTAATGTGATCTTGTTTTCTTCCCAAGTGCTCAGTGGGGGGGGAGGGGGATCTCAGCTAAAACTGAGCCAAGATAAAACGATTTTCAAAACACATCTATCTTCAGCAGACAAGGCCAGAGTTATAAAAAGGGATCAAGGTATTTAACTGTCAATCCTTGGTTGCAGTGAAAGAGGAGCTACAGCTTTTTAATTAAGGAGAATCAAAAAGAAGATTCATAAGACAATCTAAAACATTTTCTGATTTTGGCTGCGAGCCCCAGCTTTAATTGATTTCAGTTCTAAGACGTAGAATTCCCAGTAGGAACTTTGAGTGGTTCTAGGATAGAGAAGTCATTTCAATGGCTCTGATTGTATATAAGAAATACAGACTTGGAATTAGGCAAAGATAATGTTGGTTAGAGAACATTATGAGAATATAGATGGAACAGATTAGGAGAGAACTGAACGCTCTTTTCTCTTCACAACAGCTTTTAGATCTACTTTTCTTTTGCTTACATGTATACACAAAAATTGAGATAACAAGAGGGGCAAATAGTTTTAGGTCTTAATCACCCCAACAAAAGTATTTGAAGGTTCTTTTTCCAAAAACAATTTCAGCCTAGCTTTTCTTTGTCTTAGAAATCTTAATCACCCCAAGGAAAATATTTGAAGGACCCTTTTCCGAAAACAATTTCAACCTAACCTTTCTTTATCAACAATTTTATCAAAGAAGAGCAGAATAGTCACATAAGACTGGGAATACAAGTTTTTAATAAAATATATATATAATCTATGATCACAATTAAAATGCTTTATATCTATGATATAAATATTCCAAACAATTAATTTAAAAAATCGATTAAAAGAGCAACACTGGAGGTCACAGTTTAGCTCCTGATTTCCAAAGTACTGCAAGAGATGATAAGGCAGTGGTGTTATAAGAGGAATAACTGAAATATCTTCGGTGCAGTACTAAGAGTATCATTAGTATTAATTGAAAAAGACCAAGAATGCCCAAAAGAAATCAGTATGTACTTCATCTATATATAGAAAAGTGAAACACTACTCACACATCTTCACAAAATCTCCAGAACTATAACGTCTAAAACTTGAAATTTGGCATGTATGTTCCCCTTGGCTTCTAGGTGCTCACTAAGAAAGGATTTTTCTAAATGACCATCAGAGCATTAGTATTTTGTATGTTATTATTAACACGCTCTGATGCTAAGGCGTTCTACTCCCACTCCCCACCTGAAAAGAAATCTATTCCAAATGCAAAACACAAGCAGAAAGAGAGGAGTTTCAGTTTCAGTTTTAGTTTCACAGCACCAAGCAGCTTTAGTATGGAATAGTTGAGCTAAGCCACACCCAGGCTCCTTGCTGTCTTCTTTCTCACAGAGCAAATACTATTTCAGTTTCCAAAAAGCCCTCAACTCTCTCACACACTGACAGGACGCTAACCAGATGAATACTGATGGATGCTGGTAGGCAGAGGCAGATTTTTTTTCCCCTTATTTTCCACCCAAAAACTAAGCCCAACAACGTAGTTTCATAGCGAAGCACGGGTATCAAGCTAGTTGATTATAGAAGGGCCTTCCAATGTGTTGATCATGTCAAGCTTAGAAAAAATGAGAGTCCCAGGACATTTCATTGCCCTTGGCAAAACCTACACACAGGTCAGGAAGCCAAGTATAGTCAGAACATGGTGAAGCAGACTGGCTGCAGGTTGGCAAAGGAGTGAGACAAGCCTGCCTATTCTTCCTTTATTTATTCAAACTACATGCTGAATATATACAGCGGGAAGCTGGATTGGAAAAAGATGAGCACGGTTTTAAAACTGGATGGAAAAAATATCAGTAACCTGTATTGTGCAAATGATACTATTCTGATAGCTGAAAATGCAAATGACTTATAAGTTCTAGTCAAGGAGGACAGTGAAAAAAAATAGATTAAGATTAAATGTAAACAAGACCAAACTAATGACAATAGGTACAACAACCAGCATTAGAATTGACAATTAAGATATTAAAGTGATGGATAGTTTCTGCTTTTTAGGATCAAATATCAACAATAAAGGAACCAACATTAAGAAATACATTACAGGCTAGCGCTTGGAAATGTAACCATGAAGGCTTTGTAAAAAATATTCAGATACCACATTGTACCTATATATACAAAGATCGGGGTCATGCAGGCAATGGTTTTACCTGAACAAAATATGGAAGTGAAAGTGGGACTTTCAAGAAACAGGATAAAAAGAGTAGTTTTCAAACATGGTATTGGAGAACAATTGTGAGACAGCCAAGTTAACAAATAAATGGAACACTGAACAAATCAATCCGGAATTCTCATTCGAGACATAAATGATCTGCCTAAATCTTACTTCAGACACTTTAGATGAAGACCCATCTCTCTGGAGAAGGCTCTAATGATGGAAAAGATTCAAGAAAAGAGAAGAAAGTGCCTAGAACAAGGTGTATGAATTCAAGTAAAGTGTTGATGGGTGACCTAAAGAACTAGGTTGGGAACAAATCACCATAGAGAAAATCTAGCCACATGGTAACTCAAAGTCAACGCCAATTTTATAGCACATAAGCAGAGTGGCTTTTTACTGTCATTTCTACCCTTAAAACTCTCTCCAAATTCTCCAAAATTTGCCATTTAGGAACACATTATGGGCTGGGCTTAGCTGAGAATGATGGTAGCTTGCATTCCAGAAGCATCTTTTGCCCGCGCAATCAACTGAATAGGGTCTATTCTTTCCAGGTCCCATTTATTCAAGAATGCCATCTTAGGTATTTTTGGTTTTTGACTCCACTCCTTGGAATATTTTTGCCTCCTGGAATTCAGGACACAGATTAAGCCTTTGCTTTTCCATCTCGATCAAGAGGTTCAGGGTTACAATATGAATTTTACAACTCAATCTACCATATGTGAAATGAACTATTTCTTGGTGATAAAATAAGAAGCAAGTGGATGGGGCTTCTTAAATTATTTCAGTGGACAATTTTAAAAGTGCAATCAAAACAAGATTACCAGTTAGTGCCATTTATGATAGGGACCTATAGCATAGCCTCACTTAGTACCACGATGTTCTTTTGAATCTTGTTGCAAGACAAATGCTCATTAAAGGCCCAGTCCCACTGGCCGACGGATACAAAACGTATGCATAAAGGACACAGTGGACGAGCAAAATTTTGGGGGTGGCTCCGTCCGTTGTCATCTGCTCCAAAAAGTAGCAAAAATTTGCATAAACAGAACGGAAAAGAATGTAAAAGAACGGACGTGGGTAGTATGAACCGGGGATGTAAAACGGATGTTCATAGGAAGCCTAGCGGATAAAAGCGGATGGAAGCAGATGACACCTCCAAAGAGGTTCCAGGGGATAATTTCGAAGTGGACGTATAGCGGATGAAGCGGATGCATCACGTACGCCTAAAGGAAAGAAAGGGGATGCCACGCGGATGTATATCGGATGCAAACAGTTCACTGTGCATCCTTTCTATTTCCGTGCTACTAACGATGTATAGACGTTCCATGTACCTCTTCTTTCCTCCCTCNGAGAGGATACAGCGGACGTTTAACGGATGATAAACGGACATTGAACGTTTGTTGCTCGTATGTCACGGATTTACATCGTACATGGCGGAAAGCTCATCCGTTCACAAAGTTTTGTGCAGCTCAAAACTTCTTATGCGGATGAAATCGCAGTGGAAGGATGCTCGACGGATAGAGCGTATGAAACACGTATGCAATGAGTACACAATGGATGCATAGCATTTTCCAACTGATGGCAAGATTTTTTTAACGTTTTACATCCTCTTTACATCCGTAAGTGCAGTGGGACCAGGCCTTTAGGTCTGCTCCTTTTTAGGATCTGGTGAACCCATTTCCGTGAAAATAAGAGCCAACTGGAAAATAAGCCCTAGCATGATTTTTTCAGGATGCTCGTAATAAAAGCCCTATCCCCAAAATAAGCCCCAGTTAAGATTGTCAGTCAAATTTAGTACCACATTTCCCTGAAAAATAATCCTAATTGGAAAATAAGGTCTAATGCATCTTTTGAAGCAAAAATTAATTTCAGACCCAGTCTTATTTTCAGGGAAACACAGATATTTCCAGATTAATATATCATTTGGTATACTACTTTGTCTATGGTCTTCCACATAGGAAGCAAATCTGTTGGAAATTATCCAAATTGCCTACCTTGCCATCTGTGAAGTAACGACAATTCATTTTTAAAAACTTATACACAGGTTCATCTTCCTCTGAGGTGGACGACATAACTCTCTGAAGTGGTCTGCAAGCCCTTCTTGCTAAATCAGCATCCTTCAAAAATAAAATTAAACAAATAGCAATGGCTTAGAATAGCTCTTATTAGGAGTTCATACATGCAGAAAAATGCAATCATTACTAATCCATCCCTCTGCACAAATCATGAATATTCCTCATATATTTGATATCATTTTAAAGGCCAGAGGAAATGCTTGAGAAGTAGAGTTTTTCCAGGACTAAGGGAGCTGTAGGGAAGCTCCACTCCCTGAACAGAAGCTGTCATCTCCAGGAAAGGTTTTAGATTTCCAAATCAGTATCCATAATAGTTATTACTGTTATATTATGTATGCTTTCTATAAAAACAGTCCTGCAATTACATGGAACTCATGTTTGTTGTACGATTTGAAAATGCATCAGTCATTGCCAGAAATAGACCAACAACAAGATATCTATAAACCTGTTTTTATTTCAACTTTGCCTTTAAAGAAGGACACCATTGCTGGTTTTTTTTCCTTCTATTGTTGGATAACATGAGAAGGTTCCGGTCATAGAGGAACTGCACCTTTTTAAAAATGTCAGAATTAACACTCTTGGGAAGTGGCACAATCCTGGCATAAAATGATGATGATGATGATGATGATGATGATGATGATGATGATAATGATCCCTTCATTTTTATCTTGACTTTTAAGAAAACTGATGGTGATGGTAGCGGCTACTACTCAGGGAAATTAAATAAGAAGAGGATGGCAGGGTGGTGATGCAACTCTAGTTTTGCCTTCCCAGAAATCGCACCTGCATGAAATCTTTCAATACGGGTTGAAAGAAGGCATCAATCTCAATCCAGCCAGGACTCTTTGGGGGAAAAATTCTTCTACAGGTAGTCCTCAACTTACAACCATTCATTTAGCGACAATTGGAAATTACAACAGTACTGAAAATAGTGACATATGACTGTTTTTCACACAACCGTTGCAGCATCCCCATAGTCACGTGATCAAAATTCGGATGGTTATCAACTGACTCGTATTTATAACAATTGCCGTGTCCCAGGGTCATGTGATCACCTTTTACAAACTTCTGACAAGCAAAGTCCTCAGTGAAGCCAGATTCACTTTATAAGCATGTTACTAATTTAACAACTGCAGTGATTCATTTAATAATTGTGGCAAGAAAGGTCGTAAAATGGGGCAAAACTCACTTAACAAGTGTCTCATTTACCCACAGAAATTTTGGGCTCAGCTGTGATCATAAATTGAGAACTACCTGTACACATGAATATATGCCAAGATGTATACAATATATGCAGGCAATGACCTGTGATCTAGCCAGAAAATAATGTATGCTCCAATGTAAAGTAGTTCAAATGTTATTGCAATTTTGTTAATGAATTGCATTATTTTTAGAATATGGATAGAATATGGATGAAATGGATAGTTTTCAAAGGCAGTCTATATGCTTAATCAATTTTAATATATCTCTTAAACCCCATGAAGTCTTTCTGGAGAAACATCTAATCATGCTAACATATATTATAGCATAAGCTTTCATAGAGTTTACTTTCAGAAAAACTTTTATCATTCATATATGCACATGCACACACATATAAAGAGGCACAACAAGCACATGTAACACAAACTATACAAGTCTAACGGCAACATATTCTGTCTCTAAATGTTAACCTCAATTCAAACTTTACACAAATCTTACCGGAAGCTTGTCATATTCTGCATCTGATGATGAAGGTGAAATAGGAAGACCAGAACTTGAAGAAATTACCCTTGAAGTATCTGGCACATATAGTACCTAGTTAAAAATAATAATTAAAAGTGGAACATTAACATGATAAATATTATGACCACTACTAACATTAAATCTGAACAATAGAAAGTTATTTTAAAATACAATCTACCGGTACCAATAATTACTGGTTACCGGATTTCATTCTTTTCTTAAGCAACTGTCAATCTACTATCCTCCAAGTGCATCAGACTTCAATATAACTAACATGGGATTATGGGAATTGTTTCCCAACTAATTCACAGAACAAAGGGATAGGGAAGGTTGCAATAGACAATTTTCATTTCTAATACCATTGCAAAGATTTTTTTAAAAAACTGACGTATACAATTAATTTGATTTCCGTAATTAATCCAAGTACAAGTATTTAGAACAACAGAAAAGGAATAAAATTCATTAAAATCTTTTCTATATTTATTTAGAAATAAGTTCTGTTTCTTTTCAGGGTTCTTCACTAAAGCTTGAGAATTGTATATCATGAGGTGCCCTGTAAGCCACCCAGAGTCACTCGGGATAGCAAGAAGAGTAGCATATAAATTTAATAAATAAATAAATAATTTAAAAAGGAAGAACTGAAGCAGACGTATGAAACCATCAATAGCATAATGGTTTAGGAATTGGGAATGTCTAGTTTAATGAAAAGAAGGACTAGGGGAGACATGATAGGAGTGTTCCAATATCTCAGTGGCTGCCACAAAGAAGAGAGAGACAAGCTATTCTCCAAAGCACCTGACGGCAGGAGAAGAAGCAATGGCTGGAAGCTAATCAAGGAGAGAAGAAACTTAGAACAAAAGGATAAATTTCCTAACAGAATAATTAATTGGTAGAATGGCTTAATTGGTAGAATGAAGTTGAGAATGCTCCAACATTGAACATTTTTAAGAAGAGATTGGACAAAAATTTGTCTGAAATGCTATAAGGTTTCCTGCCTAAGCAGGAGGTTGGACTAGAAGACCTCCAATGATCCTTCCAACTCTGTTATTCTGTTATCTTCAAAGAAATAAAATCCACAAGGAAATATGAAAACAACACACTATATCTTTCCTGGATATCCTCATCAGCAAAGAAAATTAAGGTAAAATAAAAGCCAATCAAAATAAAGGATCATAAGAAAGGCTGAGCACCAAAGACTTGAGGCCTTTGAACTATGGTGCTGGAGAAGACTCCTGCAAGTCCCTTGGACTACAAGGCGATCAAACCAGTCAGAGGTGATCAAGCCTGACTGCTCTTTAGAAGACCAGATCCTGAAGCTGAAACTCAAATACTTTGAGAAGGAAGGACTCATTGGAGAAGAGCCTCATGCTGGAAAAGATTGAGGGCAATAGAAGAAGGGGACAACAGAGAATGAGGTGGCTGGATGGAGTCTCTGAAGCAATAGGCGTGAGCTTAAATGGACTCTAGAAGATGGTAGAGGCCAGGAAAACCTGGAGGGACATTACATTGTCCATGGGGTCGCGATGGGTCGGACACAACTTCGCAGCTAACAACAACAACAAAGGTCAATCAGAAACACAAATTGGCAGGATCTGCTTAATGACCACCATGACTTTATGACCATAATTCCAGACTCAAGTCAAGGACTACCTCTACTGTATTCTACATAAATACAATTTTTATCCTTTACATATGGTAGAAGATGTCCATGGGACAAGATATACCAAAAATAGAAAATGATTTAAACTCAATTTTAAAATATCCATGCAAAATATTCAGAAGCCCAGGAAGATCAACATGAGAAAAATCACAAAGAACTGAAATCTGAAAATGGAGATTTCTAGATTTAATTAGGTTCATGATGCGAAACAATTGTTGTTAAATTGTGTTCCAGTGAACTATGAAATTACTAAAAGCGTCACAGAAGCTGTCAGGGAAAATGAGTGCCACAGGGACATTCTTTCTCTACTATTGATATTTCTATTATTCCAAGTTATTGGAGAAATTTGGCTATATCATATAGGGTGCCTTCAAACAATGCATTTTTTATGGAAACAGTCAAAATTTGTGCTGGCAAGCACGATTTCTACTCTGAAATTGCACCTCCCATTTGCTATGTTATTTGTTTATAGATCGATAGATGATAGGTAGGTAGGTAGGTAGGTAGAGACAGAGAGACAGACAAACAGGTAGATAGAGACAGAGAGACAGACAGAGGGAGGGAGATTCGTCTGGAATCATCTTCCATAAATCTAACTGGTTCAGAATATTAGGAATATAAAACCTTTGAGCAGTAAGGATTATTACTTCTTTGGCAAGGTTAACAGATGTAAAAACAGACAGAAGGTTCAAAATGATGAACTGTAGTAAGGTGTCTATTCACAGTAAGGGATTTTTAAAAAACCTTAACTGCTCACACATGCATGCATCAGTCTGATGATTACAAACCAGAGTGTAGTTTGACCAACATTCATAAAACAATGGGAAGCAATAGGACTCTATGGCTATTTGATTAATTTCCTCAGTCATCCAAAAACAAGCAGGAATAAGCTAAGGTGTATGTACCAACTTGCGTGTATTAAAATCACACAGTAATACAGGAAGAGGCTAGAATACCAATATTTATCAGAAAAGAAAGAGCTACTTACCTGTAGCTTAAATTCTTGAACTAATCATATGCTGAATTCAGATGAGTTGTGAAAATTTAGAGAGCCCACTTTGAATCTTATAAAGCTTAAAGAATGTCTTGGTAGGTTTCCTCCCTTATAGATAGTATGCATGATTAGGTGTGTCTCCCTTTAATTCCCAAGACAGAACTTAAGAAGTGTCTCAGCACTGACTAGAATAGAATAGAATAGAATAGAATAGAATAGAATAGAATAGAATAAACAGAGCTGCAAGATACCTTGGAGGTCTTCTAGTCCAACCCTCTGCTCAGGCAAGAAACCCTATAGCATTTCAGACAAATGGTTGTCCAATCTCTTCTTAAAAACTTTTAGTGTTGCAGCACTAACAACTTCTAGAGGCAATTTGTTCCACTGGTGAGTTGTTCTAACTGTCAGGAAATTTCTCTTTAGTTCTAAGTTGCTTCTCTCCTTGATTAGTTTCCAGCCATTGCTTCTTGTCCTGCCCTCAGGTGCTTTGGAGAATAGCTTGACTCCCTCTTCTTTGTGGCAGCTATTGGATCACTGCTATCATGTCACCCCAGTCCTCCTTTTCATCAAATTAGACATACCCAGTTCCAGTAACTGTTCTTTATATGGCTTTTTATATGTTTATATGGGATAGGGCTTTCATAAGATGCTGATCACTTAACAAATGATATCTAATTATAAAATGCCAGAATCTTGGGGGTCCCCAGAAAATTATGGAGAACTCATATGTGGTTGAGATGGGCAGGAGATGTTGTCTAGTTCTAAAAAGCAGAAATAGGAGGAATACTTGTGTTGACCCTTTTTGTAAGCACACCAGGTTTTTAGGTTTTGCTTTCCCCAAGTAAAATAGGCAAAAGTTGCTTCTATGCATGGGGAGATATTTGCTACTGCAAAAGCAGCACTTTTAGAATTGGGCCTCCAAGACCAGAAGGTGCGCAAACTGGGGGAAGGAGGTGTATCCTGCATTTGAAAATCCCTCATATGCAAAACAGAAAGTACATGAGAAGGAAGTTATGACGAACTGACAAATAAGCATGCTAATACTGAAACAATCAAAAACAAACAGGATGCATGTTTAATCATATATGCTACTCACAGAGAGATTCCTGCTAAGAAATTTCTTAAGCATCATAAAATTCCAGACAAATTCAGAGTAGGCATATCATATAAACTGCAGACCAAAATAATAAATCTGAGTTATTGTAGAGGTAAACTGGAAGCTGTTGCCCTCTACCAGGCATACACCTAGGTTATCACTTCTATTATCAAAAGTTATTTTAAAGAAGTTAGCACAAATCAAATATCAAATTTCCTCTTGTCATAATTACCTGGCCTGGAACAATTGTATGTGTGAAAAGCTTATTGAGTTCCACAAGTTTATTTGGAGTTATGTTAAACTTCAGGGCTATGCTGTTTAAGGTATCTTGGTTTCCAGCCTGAGACAGAGATAAGATAAAAAGTTTAAACTTCAAAACATATTTTAATCAATCATGCCTCTTTAAAGCAAATATCTGGCCTATATCAGGGACTGATGAAAAAAAAGTTTCGGAACACAGAAAAACATATTATTTCAGATGTTGAGTCCACAAAGACATCAGAAAATTTCAACCCACAGCACAGTGACTGGTTATCTGCATAGTCACCACTGGATGATTTTTGGTTCCTTCTGTTTTTATCCCAACTATACTGATTACCAAACTGTATAAAGAGATAATCATTTTACAACAGTCAATGTGAAATTTACTCCTTTTTACCCACTTTCAAGCATGAGGATACTGTTCCACAATTAACCAGGAGCATATTGGTCGAACAATAAAAAACTTAGTCGCATCACTGAGGATGGATTTTTTGGGGAATAAATATGTGTATGCACATGTATAGCTGAAAATATATGAAATATATTTTGTGGACAAAAACAATAAATTTATATTCTAAATCTCAATCACTGAGATACTGTGTGATTCTTATTATGTTTTGATGCAAATATCTCATCGGTCAATCCCTTTAGAAAAACATTTTAAAGACTGGGGATAAAGCTGCAGAACTCAATGATTTAAAACTCAAAGCAAATTTGATTCCATCCCTTTTCCACTGAGTTACATACTGTATGTATGCATCATAGAGTTAGTAATTTATTCACTGTTGTTGTTTTTCATCTGAACCCATTCCAATCCAGCAGTCTTGAAATCCCACAGATAATATTCTCTAGTTTATATTTATCCTTTCAAACTGCCAAGAATAGGTATTCCAACACATAAACATATCTAATTTTTGGTGGATAACAAAACAACAACCCCAGTACATAAATATTATGCTAAATATCAGGTGGCAGTCAAGACACACCAAATTCCAAAATTAGTTATGGAAAATATCTGTGAGTTTGAAAAAATTGCTTCTCCCCTCCAAAACAATCATCACACATAATAGCTACAGCACTTCATTTGCACATTCAGGATTTTCCACACACAAAGGTTCACAGACTGCTAGACTCCTGTCTTCCTAGGAGGTGCACACACACACGCACACACACACACATAGGGTTAACAGAGATTTCTGCATGCTGAATAACTTCCTGTTTTGCAGCATTTCCTTTTCAGATAAAGAACAGATGGTTTTTCACTGGCAGAAAACTCCCCCTCCCATTTTGGTTCCCCACCGCATAAGCACCTACATAAGATGTCCTACATAGCATCTTATATGTTAACAAATATTTCACGTTCCACACATGGAAAATCTTCATTATTTGTGCTTTCATTTGCCCTTTAGGTTACTTAAGGGAAACATAAGTAAGCTACATCAAAAACAGCTGTTATTCAACTATTTGTGAAATCAACCTAATAATAAAAAAAGAAATAGGAACGGAATGATTCTTAGTTTCTTACTTTGCAAAATAATTTCACTTATTTTTCAGCATGTGTACTTGGAGGAAGTCCAATGCTACTCAGCTCGGTTTCTAATTAATCGACATAAAATATTGTTACATGAAAAAACATGCTAAGTCTCCCATGAAAAATTGTCTCCTACTGCTGTTATTTGGCCCAGAAAATACCACGAAACAATTGGAATGGCAAATAGCAATGGCAATGGCAAAGAGGATATCTCTAGTTGGAAAATAGTACAAATAGAAAAAAAGCTTAAAATGTTTACAGAAACTATAGTTCTGGTCTTAAAATGGATTTTATATACTGTCAGGGGAAATTATACACACACACACATACACATACACATGCACACACACACAAGAGAGAACACTCAAGAAATGACACTTTATATGCTAAGTCGCTTTACGTGCTTTTCTCCCCTTATTAGCGTATAATTTTATAGTTAACATAAAACTATTATGTAAGCAATTTAGTGACATTTCAAGTATACAGAAGTGGGCATTTCCACAACTCCTATGAATAAAAATTCATAATCAAGTCTTACCATGTACTCAATTGTACCATGGGGTTTCTGGATGACCTTTTTTTTTTCTTTCTTCTCATTTGTTTTGGTTTGGTTATCATCTGAAAGAAAAATCAGAGTCACAATTACTAATGTTGTTTCACATGTTTTGGGTGATGATTTGGCACTATATGACAACAGCAGCCTAACCATGAATTTAAACCAGAAACTGTAGCTTAACACATTGAGAAAAGCCCTTTTAACATTTGCAAGTTTAAAAAAAGGATTGGCTGCATATTGCTTTCCACTTATGTCAGCATGGCCCATATGAACTCTCCTGTCTTCCAACATTTTTGTCACCTTGGGCTATGACATTCAACCCGCCACTCATCAGCAGACATTCTGATCTCTACAAAACAGAAACACTCAAGTTGAAACTTGAAACTGATTTTTCATCTTTAAAACAAAAGAATTACATACTACCTACTCCTTTATGCTAAAAGTTTTCTAAGGCAAGATACATGCTCAGTTATTTCTGTATTTGTTACACACATTTCATATGCAATACAAAAGGTATAAATAAATCATCTTAATAATAATGACAGCAATAAGCAAATGCCTGTTAAGGTAGAGATGTGGGAATAGATAGGAGGAGACACTGATTGCAGTTTACTAACCCAGATCCCGACTATTGTTTATGCTGACTGAATTGACTGTTGGTAAAAACGTTTTCTAACCCTATTTCTTAAAATCTAATGAAGAAGCATGCAATCTTTCTAAACCAGGGGACAACACTGAATTTTTTAAGCTGTTTTGATTAATGGTTGCACATTCATTTTTCTCCTTATTTTGACTTCCAAAAGCAGGGTAGGAAAAAGTATCGAATTTACAGTAATCTAGCAGTCACAAAATTGGATTGGTGGAAGGAACCCATACCACCTGTGTGACCCATAGACCCACCCCTATTCTAAAGTTATACATACAAAGCCCAAAGTGATCGTTCTACAAATATCTTATTTGAATTTGATTGGACTTGGGGGGACCAGTGATGGGATGCAACTAAGGGAAGGAAAATTTAGGCTTGAGGCTTTTGTTGCACGATTTCTCCATTCTGGCTATGCAGTACTGTAATTCACTTGACTTCCAGTAAATGATACCTATCTCATTAAATGGAGTTAAAGATCCTTATTCTTTAAAAGTTCAAGCAGAGACAGGTCTGATCCATATCATATACAGCAAAGATTTTCCCTTTGTATACTTTAGTCAGGTTCCATATGATCTTTATCGAGCTATTTCTACCACAATCAAGGCCAAAGGACATATCACAGCCCATCTTCTCTATGTATCATACATTGCAAACTGAAAGGCCAATATCAGTTGATTTTACATTGCAGCTATGATTTTACATTGTTGTGAACAGACAATAATTGGAGCAATATGGAAAGAATTCCATCGATATCAAGAAATATCGAATTTATTGGACATGAACAATCTAATTCTATATTTTAAAAAATCACCCTGCTGTGAACTGCCTAGATTCTTAGACACTATCTTAAGAATTCTTTGGTCTTTGGTTAGGCTAGGTGAATTATTTATTTATTTATTTTTATAAATTTTTTATTGGTTTTAAAACAAACATAAACAAACAAAACATAAAAACATTAAGCCATCTTCCATATATATACAT
>BHFT01051135.1:0-16455 GCA_004320025.1 Laticauda laticaudata
AGTAAGTAAACATGCAGCAGCGGCACAACCCCACCCCACGCCGAGGTTTACTGCAGCAGTAAGTAAACATGCAGCAGTGGCACAACCCCACCCCACGCCGATCCTCCCAAAAGAAATGGGTGGCTTTTGATGTGTGGCAGCAGCAACTGTGGCACGGGGCTTTGAGCACCCCCACCCCACCCCAATCCTCCCAAAGGAAATGGGTGGTTTTCAGAGTGTGGCAGTGGCAGTGGTGCACCCTCGCCCCACCCAATCTTCCCAAAGGAAATGGGCGGCTTTCAGCTTGCAGCTGTTATGCACCTCTGCCCCATCCAGATCCTCCCAAAGGAAATGGGCAGCTTTCAGTGTGTGGTAGCAGCGACTGTGGCACAGGGCTTTGAGCACCTCTGCTGCATCCTGATCCTCCTAAAGGAAGCAGACCTCCATGTGTGGTGGAGGTCAGGGGTGGCTGCTCAAGCACATGGAGGTACTTTGAGAGGTCCAGGAGGGAGATGCTCAAGGCCCACTTGCTGCACTGCAGCTGCCATGTTGTAAGGAGAATTGGCGTGCCATGTGTCAGCTTAACCAGCCAGCCGAGGCCAGGAATGGGTGGGTCAGGTAGGTCGGCTGGGCAAGACTTGGGGAACTCCTGGAGATGGCAGCAGGATGTCCTGGGAGCCCCAGAGATGGCAGTGGAAGGCCCAGGGAGCCTCAGAGAGGACTTCAGGAGGCTTGGGAAGGCCTGGGAACAGTGGGGGAAGGGCTAGCATGACCCGCAAGCTTATCTGTGAACAGATAGAGTAGCAAAGAGGCTCATGTCACAGCGAAAGGCAGGCAGCAATGGCTGTTCTGGTGGGTGGGCAGAAGCAGGCTGCAGGCATGGCACGCATGTGCACAATGTTATGCATGTGCAATAACATAAACTGTTTCTCGGAGCGGAGAAACAGGCAGAGAGGGGCAAGGTCAGCCAGGGGTTTTACCGGTTCTCCAAACTACCGGAAACCGTAACAACCGGTTCAATGAACCAGTCCGAACCGGTAGAATCTCACCCTGGAAAGGGATCATAAAAGTCTATAAAATATATTTGTTGTTTCCGACCATAGCAAGCATCTAATTAGTTCCTACTACCAATATAAAACAATCTGGAGAAATTACAAAAAATAAAAGAATAATCTAAAGTGTGTATCAGTTGTTTCTATTACAAAACTCCATCTTTTACATAAGTTGCAATTGCTGGAAAAATTCCATATCCTCAAAACATACAATAAAAAGGAATTAAGAATTAGTCCATGTTATCATTTTTAAAAGAGTGGCAAAAATGGGAAATGGTAGAATATTTTTCAATTCTGAATTCCTTTCATTCTGCTTTTAAAAAGATTGTAACACATGGTGTGTTTCACATAGATATATTTAAAAACTGAGAGTAATCGTGTCATCTTGTTTAAGTAAATATATCCAAATCATGGTTTGATATTAAGCTTCTGTTATGAAAGTACATGAAATATGAGTTTATTAAAGTCTCTATTAATACTTCTAGTAAACCATTTATTTTCCAACAGTGATATAATAATTTTTATATTAAGATGCAATAATTAAAGTGCAAAGCTAACTTTGAATTGTCTCTACTAAGGTAACCTTTACTTCTAAATAAATATTCAGTGCCTTGCATAATTAAGACTGAAATTCTATTTTCTATTTGAGAGGACTGTAAATCCTGTTAAATCATAAAGAACTGTATATAAATGTAAAGGCAGCTTCAATCATGTTGCTTGCTGAAACAATGTAACAAAATAACACCCCTGCCAATGTGTCATAGGCATTATAAGAATAGCAAGTGAAAAGCCATGCAGGTTGATGTTGCACCATGACATCATGATTCACATTTATCATTTCAACATCAGTATTGTTGGGAATGTACATAAGAAGTGAAATATTCAAGGTCAGTCAAATTATTTTTACTAGAGGCAGAGAAACCAACGAACACCTCTCCAGCTGTGAAAATAATCTTTCCATACCATTTAACTTGAAGTATTACCATTTCAAAAAAGTTGAGGAGGATCTAAGAGCAATTCATTTTATCAATTACATGGAGTAATTTAACAAGACAACAGACAGATAGTTTTCTGAAAGAGATAATAACCTTACTGAAGGTGAGCTGAATAAGCATGGCATAGAAGACACATTTCATATATTGCCATTGCCAGAGAATGGCAGCCACTCTTGGCCTTCTGAAGATAGAACATTACATTCAGGATAATACAGGAGCACAAATCTTCCTTGTATGTCATCATGTCTGTATTGGCTAATTAAGGTGTTAGCAAAATAGATCATTGTATTCCCACATTATCAAGGTTTATACAAGTAGTTAAAATATTTCGCTTAGCATATTGTTACAAACAAACATGTTTGTTTATTTGTTTGCTACATTTAGAGTTTCTCTAGTTTGCAACTCAAGGTGCAAATTTAAATTGTATTTAAATATGGTCATTATTATGTTAGGCAGAAGTGCAAGCAGCACATAATAGTTCATTTCCATTACCTGGGACTGTGTGTTCTTTTTACACCCTTTAAAAGAAAAAAAGCTTGTGTAGCTTTTTTATCCCCTTATTTTATTTTATTTCAATCTCAAGGAGGTGAGGAAAACCCTTGCTTTACCTAATAAATTTTTTGAACTAATTATATGTATTGTTTTGTGTCTTCCATGACTGCTAATCTGTCTTTTTTATGACAACAAGTAAACATTTAATCATTAATACAATGTAGTGACTGGATATTCTAAAAATTATTGCTGTTTTCATTTTTTAAACTGTTATTTAATTACCAAAAATCAATGAAATACACTAACAATTTTATTCTCTAAAAAGGAATAAAGATTTTTGGGTTCTGAGAGCAGTTTCTTGGATTTCAGTGGATCTGATTTATGAATAATTTTAGATGCCATACACACACACACACATATATAAATTTGGAGCCTTAGGGAAAAGAAAAGGCACTTTCCTTGGTATAGGTTAGAGGCTTCTGAGGAGATGAATTTGGCTGTCAAAGAGATTGACAGAGATTCAGGATGGAATCAGGAAACAAATAGGTGGTATTTGCACTATTATAAAGTCCTGAATAATTATAGTTGTGTTGCATATCTCTCTTTATTTTACATCAGAGGTATCATATTCAAGGCCCATGGCCGAATGCAGCCCACGATATGGTTGGATCTGGCCTGATAGGTTGTCCTGGAAAATGTAAGGGACCAGCCCATGTCTACTTGAGATACTTTGGCAGGGTCTACCAGAATTGCTTTGGCTTGCTCTAGCATGGGCCAGCATGACTTTGTCCTGGTCTACCCAATGAAAAGAGGAAACATGCCAGCAGTTTTGGGAGTGACATCAAGTTGGCCATGCCTTAGCAAGCTAGCCATGCCAACACAATCGGCCACACCCAATCAGTGACAACAAGCTGACCATGCTCACCCAGTTGGCCACACCTACCCAGTCCCTGAAGTCAAACACATCATTTATGCAATCCTCAATGAAATTGAGTTTCATAATGTTTACATAATGAAATTTATGTAAACAATTTACATAATGTTTATTATTTCATTTTTTTTTCTGAGTGGATCATGCCATCTTTGCAGAATGTTCTTCCTGGTTTTATTTTCCTTTGCAGCTTGCTTGCTTGCTTCTTTAGCAGCAAATAAATACATTTTCAGCCCTAAACCTATTTTGGTGATTTATGTTTTGTTGCATAATCAGTCAAAAGTTTAGACTGGATTTGCCATTTTTATTCACCTATTAAGTCCTTCCTAAGGACCTGGGATGGGCAGATGCTTTTGTTTCAGGCTGTTAAGGTGTTATTGCAGAATTCAAACTGTTCCAAGTAAAGCTGCCTTTTGCAATTGACTAATGGTGTTTGGTCAGTGCCAATGGTGTTCCAGTTGTTTTGGAGTTGCAATTAAGGTGCCTAGTACTATTGATACTATCTTTGCTTTATTTTACCACAATTGTTCTATTTATATTTGCAGGTCTTTGTATTTCCATGCCAACCTTTTTACAATTATGGTTATAAAGAAATCCATGTAATGCTTCGGCTCTTGTCCTTGGTAAATCTGAAATTCTAAACTATGTTTTCTCAGATCTGCATTCTATTTTTTCATTGTCTATTAGAAATATATCTGCCTACCAAGTCAATTTTACCTAGAAATTTTCTAATATCATAAGAACCCTGAATTTCCTTTTCGAATGGCTGTTTTGTGCCTTAGCCATAAAACAAATTACATAATACAATGAATCAAACTATTAAACTGTTGTTTGGATTGTTATTGATTGATTAAATGATCAAGTCATTGTTGTATTTTAGTGACAATACAGATACTGTTCTCATTATCAGTTATTTCTAATCTGACCTTTCAAGTCTTCCAGCAATGCATTCATTACCACTATAGCTGACCCAATCCACCCTCCTTTGTTTCAATATGTTTTATTAGTTTTAACTATGATATGGATCTATATGGATTTAACTATGATATGGATCTATAATAAAGAATATGGATATGGTCATAACAAGTAATTTTCAAAATAATTAAAAGTATGTAAGAAAAGTATTAAGTAAAGTGTTTCTTTTTGTCTGATTGTTGTGCTGTGCACAACAATTACTTTCAGGAAGATGTATTGCTATACAAATTTTATAAATAAATAAATAAAATTATTGTGTTTCTTTGAATATATTCCTTTTTCACATACACATTAAAAGGTTATAGCAAGGGTACGATGAGTGAAATGTATGTAGTCAACTCCTTTTAATCTATACAGAGAGAAAGACATATGCTACTGTTTAATATGTGCAAAGAATTAATTAACAGCTATAGTGGTAATGAAGAAGAGAGCTGAGACATAGATAAATTGAGCTTGATTGGGCTGCACAGCCTCTTCAAGTGATTAATTGCAAGAAGGCAGCATTAGCAGAAGAAGCATGTTACAAAGCAGTTTCTAATTCTTTGCTGCAGAGACCTTTTAAAAAGAAATGGTAGAACTGGGAATAGAGACTCATTAAGAGGGTAAGAAGTGCGGGCCTTTAATGCTTTCTGCTTTAGATATTTCATTTGCATGGTACAGGAACAGAAGGGTCAAGAACATTGTGAAAATAGCATACCTTAACCCTGCTTTAATTTTCCTATGGTGGATATTATAGTATATCATAAGACAGTTTGCATTAACACTTTTTCCTAAGAAGGCATTTTCATTTATTCGGTGAAGTCTGTTTCCAGATGTCCAGACTTCAAATGCTCAAAATCTAGTATTACTCTACACTGTAAAGCCCATGTCACACTGAACCAACGGATGCAAAGAGGATGTAAAACGGACAAAAAACCTTGCCATCCGTGCTTCGAAAACACGATGTACTCACTGCCTCCGTTTTGCTTCCTCTCTATCCATCCGCATCCATTTATTGACGTTTCATCTGCTCTAAAAGTTTTGGGCTGCCCAAAACTTTTCCGCGGAAAATGTATCCAGTTTGTCCATTCTGGCATCTGCTATGCATCCGCTATGCATCCGTTCTGCATCCGTTCACACTCCGCTATATCCGCTAGGCATCTGCTACGCATCCGCGAGAACTCCATCTGCCCGGGACTCAGGGAGAAGTTGGAATGGATGCAGAACAGATGCAGAATGGATGCCTAGCGGATGCAGATAGAAACAAAGCGTTTAAAACGGAAAAAACTTCGCAGAGGGGACCTATCTCGCATATTAAGGATGTTCTGCAGGATGCCTAGAGGATGCCTAGAAGATGCAAAGGGACAGCTATGCTGCCTATAAAAAGGGGAGCAACTCATCTGCATCTCACTTTCAGAAACAGCAGCCCAGCAGTGCGGACCTCTGCACCTTCACTCTGGCTCTTCCTCTTCCACAGATCACAGTCATGTCCACCGTGGATTGCAACAAAGTCCTTTCGGCAGCCACCATTGTTTCTGCAACAGTGCGAAGCCATCTGCAGGCTCTGTGAACTCTACTGCGAGAAGAAAAGGAGCCACCCAAAAAGAGTCTGGATCCGAAGATGGTTCACCAGAAAGAGCAGAGGACGGACTGTACAACAAGCTGATGGTGGGAGCTCAGGAGTGAAGACACTCAGGCGTTCCAGAACTTCATGAGGATGCCTCCAGCCATGTTTGATTGAAGTTGTGCAGCACTGACACCCAGATTGACCAGGCAAACACCAGCTTCCGGCCCAGCCTGGAACCTGGGCACAAGGTGGCAACTCACTCTGCGCCACCTGGCCTCAGGGACTCCTACAGGAGCATACAGTACGGCTGGAGGTGCCATCCAACACCATCAGGCATTGTGTCAGAGAAGTGGTGCGGCCCATCATCGAAGGATACAAAGGAGGAGCTCCTCCAGTACCCCTCCACTGAAGAAGGCTGGAGAGAAAGTGCAGAGCAGTGGTATCAGAAGTGGAACTTACCACACACACCATTGGAGCCATAGATGCAAGCACGTGCCTGCAAAGCTCCAGCCAAGTCGGGGTCCACTTTTTCAACTAGAAAGGCTTCTTCAGCATCATCCTCTTCGCCATGGTCGATGCTGACAAGTTCATGTACATCGATGCTTCAGCAACGGTCATCTTCAGATGCCCAGGTATACAAACCAGTCAACCTCAAGAGGAGCTGGAAGGCAACCTCATCGGTGGCTTCCCAGATCCAGACCCCTGCCCAACGACACACAAGATGTGCCCTACTTCATCATGGGGATGACGCCTTCTCCCTCACAACCTACCTCCCTCACAACCTACCTCACAACCTCCCTCACTTCCAAACTCCTCACCCGTGAGAGAGGATCTTCAACTACAGGCTGTCCAGGGCAAGGCAGGTGGTGGAGAACGCCTTGGCATCTGGCCAACAGGTTCCAGTACTATTCACCACCATGCAGCATTGCCCAGAGACGTGAGGAGGATCATGGAAGCTTGCTGCATCCTGCACCAATTCTCATGCGCACACGCTACCCACAGTCTTGCAGACCAGGCTCGTGGATCTCCAGCAAGGCAATGGGGACATGGAGCCTGGGGAAATGGAGGCCAAGGGCGAAACCTGATCGATACTGAGGATGTCAAGGCCCCAACAAGCCTCACATGAAGCGAAGAAGCAGTGCAACTCCTGGAGACAAATGGTGCAACTCCCCAGCTGGAGCAGTGGAGTGGCAAGACAGGATGGTAGATGCTTAATGGATCTTCTTCAGCCTGTCTCATCACACGGATGAGATTGGGCCATGTATGCTTGGTTGGCCTACAATGAAGCAGGGCGTTTAATAAAGAGTTGTGTTTATGTTGACATGTGTGGATAATTATTACATTAATATTGATAATAAAGGGCCATAGGTGTGGCACCTGGGAGGGTGGACCATGCAATCCCACTATGCTTGCACTGGAGGTTTATCTATCCCACTGCTATCCTAACCCATCCCACAGCTATTACCCATTTCACAGGTATCCTAACCCATTCCAAAAGCTATCCTTACCCCACCCACAAGCATGCAAAGGCTTAAACCATTTCTAAAAGTTTCCAGCAAGATTTATTAAAAAAAAGAAAGAAGCAAGTGGTGTGAATCATAAAATAGACTTTATTAACAACAATCTATAAAACAAAAAAGACGTCTCTGGCACTCCTCTTGATCGCTCAGTCTCAGGGGTGAAGGTGCAGGTGCTGTGGAGGTGGCTGGTGCTGGAATGCTTGTCATCAGTCCTCCAGGAAACAGAAGCAGCAGAAGCGCCAGCCCCAGAAGAGCGAGCCCGTGCTGCCGAAGCCCCAGGAGAACCAGAGTGAGGCCAGGGGCGGGATGGTAGCCCTGTCCCTTCTTGCCAGGGCTGGCAGCAGATGGCTGAGGCTTGCTGTGCTTTCCGCATTGTTGTGGGGTTGCTTGGTGGCAGGGAGGCTGGCAGGCACCAAGGCAGGCACCAAGGCTGGCAGGCAGACATGAACCAAGGCTGGCAGGAAGGCAGGGAGCAAGCCTGGCACGGCAGACTGGCTGGCAGCAAGGCTTGCAGGCAGGCTTGCAGCAAGGCTTGCAGGGCAGGTTGGCAGCAGGCTTGCAGGCAGGCTGGCAGCAAGGTGGCAGGGAGGCTGGCAGCAAGGCTGGCAGTGCAGACATGCAGGCAGGGCAGGCAAGGCAAGCAGCCAATCCGTCTGGCAGCAGGTCTTTTCCTCTGAATGGCGACCTGCTTCCGAGCTGCTTCCGTTATATCCGCGGTCTGACGCAATGCATCCTCCCCGCATGCGCAATTAATTCCAGGCATCCGCTAGGGTTTCCGCTGTGCATCCGCTGTGCATCCGCTTCATCCGCTGGCGTCCGTTCTGCATCCGCTGTATCCGTTTTGCGGTCCGCTTCGCTGAGGCCCCTGGAAGCCCTGCGGATGTGCCATCCGCTCCCATCCACTTCCATCCGCTAGGCTTCCGTTCCACATCCGCTTTGCATCTGCCCTGCGTCCTCCCTATGTCCGTGTTATCCGCTCTGGTTATGCAAATTTTTTGCCCCTTTTGAAGAGCGTAACAACGGATGGAACATTTTGCTTGTCCGCTATGTCCTTTTTGCATCCGTTGGGCAGTGTGACATGGGCTTAATCTGTATGTTATTTTTAAAAGATTCTTTGTAGCTATGGAATAAATAAATAAACATTAAATCCCAAACTCATTTCATTTTTTTTATCCTCTACTATAAAACAATACTTCATTGCAAAAAATGTACTATGCACTATATATATAACTCATTCTAGAGCGCTCACTTGCATTTTACTGAATTATTCAATTTTTAAAATATAGCCACTTAATTTATATATTAATATATCCATGAAAGCCAGCCTGGCCTAATGGTTCAAGAGTGCTGGAGAAATTTTGGGCAATCACTGTCTCCAGCTTTAGAAAAAAGAAATGGTAGAAAACTTCTAAAAATTTTACCTAAAAATGTGTATGGTCTTGTTTATGTACTGTAGATGCCAGGAGTCAAATCTTGCTCAAAAGAAAACACACTATATCTGTATTTATGTATTTATTTCTGCTGCACAAACCAGAGTAGAACATCTAAGCCATCTTCAGACTGCCCTAACTATGGGCTAACAATTATTCTTGGAGGCAGACTTGTTGCTTATAAATGGTTAGTTGGACATCAGGATACAGGGGAAGAAAACGACAAGGGATGTCACCATAATGACTCCTTGGACCTTTTAATTACAGTTACAGGCTTTTTGTCCTGTCTTTATTATTTTTAAATCATATTAAATAAATATTCAAAAATTTAAGCTTTAAAAGAAAACAAACACTTTTATTTAGATTTCAGGTTGCAAGAAAACACTTCAAGCACTGAAGCATGATTTACAGCAGGGATCTTCAACGTTGGCAACTTTAAGATTTATGGACTTCAACTCCCAGAATTCTTCAGCCAGCAACACTGCAGAAGTCCACAAGTCTTAAAGTTGCCAAGGTTGGAGATCCCTGATTTAGAGTATTAAAAGCTTTTAGACCAGTTACTCTCTTAGCCTGAGGGTTGTTATGTGCAACAAGATCAGGCTAAGAGAGTAACTGGTCTAAAGGCTTTTTATACTGTAGAGTTTGCGAAGAATGAGACCAGAGACCAGCGTAACTTCAGCTCTTTTATTTAGTGCAGAAAGTCCATCTGAACCAGGAGCCGCGGCAGCTCTTTTTATAGAGAGGCTGCTCGCGGCTAGTGGCCAATGATGGCTACTTGTTTTTTCCACCGCTGAGCTGGCCAATCACAGGTTAGCTGTTATTGGCCAATCAGCATCGAGTAGTGAACCAATCAGCTTCTTGTATTTCTCAACCAATAGGAATAGGCTATTTGGAGTATATTAATATGGAACATATACTATAAGTCATGCTTCAGTGTTTGAAGTGTTTTCTTGCAACCTAAAATCTAAATAAAAGTGATTGTTTTCTTTTAAAGCTTTAGAAAACATGGATGTGGGGAACCTTATTCAGCTAGTCAGTGGGGGGATTCAAAAATATTACTACTAGTACTGAGGGCTTGGCATGGCATGGTAGGCGTGGCTTGGTGGCATGGCAGGGGAAGGATACTGTAAAATCTCCACTCCACCCCACTCCAGCTAAGGATACTGCAAAATCCCCATTCCCTCCCCAGTCCTGGGAGAAGGTTACTGCAAAATCTCAATTCCATCTCCACCTGCTTTCCAGCTCCGTTCTCCTATGCAAGGTAACAACAACAACAACAAAAAGACATAGCAGATCAGGCAATCAGGAGGCAGAAAATAGATGGGGCAGGGCCAGTCAGAGGTGATATTTGCCGGTTCTCTCAGCTACTCAAAATTTCCACTACTGGTTCTCCAGAACTGGTCAGAACCTGCTGAAGACCACTTTTGTAACAAGGCAGTTAATATCAGTGTTTCCATGAATAGTCTATTCATTATCCAAGATTTCTATATTATTCTAATAAATTTACTGTTGCCATGTTAGTCATGCTGCTCTGAGTGTAACAATATGTTGCATTGCTTCATCTATTTTATGAGCTTCTACTATCATTTTTTAAAATGTATGCAAGTGGAATGTATACTGAAAAATATGCACAGAGCTATTATTTGTGGCTCTTCTGATTCCATCTTCAAACCAGATAAAGTTCAATTTAGCAAACAATTTGCTTTATTTCAACATCCATCTTTTGTTTTAGGATTTTTTCCCCCTAGAATGTATTAACAGTGCAAGAACGTACATGGAAAGAAAGGCAATTTTGCCAGTCAGTCCTTTTGCCAAAACTGCTGGCAGCAGTTGCAGAAGCCAAGAAGTTATGAGCAGCTTGTACCTATGCAAAAAGAAGCACAGAGAAAGGACCATGATGCCAGATGGCTGCGATGATTTATCTTAGACAGTGGTGTAATTCTTTTCTTAACCTTCATTTGCTACATAATTCATATCCTGTAATAAACCACCTCTGGTTTTTCTCCTGGAAAGCAAAAGAAGAGAAGACTCTTTTAAAATGTCTCCTCCAATATTTTGTTCTTCCATGAAGGACTAAATTTTTCTCGAGATGTCTGTTTCCTTCAAAAATACAAAGTATTTGGCAAAAGAGCAAATATTGGAAAAAAAGAGAGTGTGTCCACAATCTTATTTTGAGAAGTGAGTGTACAGCACTCTTACGTATTGTGATAATGAAATAATGTCACGATGCAACACTGTAGATAATGATATTTATGTATGTATGTGTCTATCTATGTATGCATGCATGTATATATTTATGTACATAATGTATGTATGTATGTATGTATGCATGCATGTATGCATACATGCATGCATGCATGCATTAGATTTGTCAGGCCTCTTATCTTAAAACATAGTTCCGGGTGACTAAGTAGTAAAACTATGAACTATTAAAACCATAATAATATAAAATACAAATTTTGCACATCAGTCATCCATTTGGCATGTCCCATCAATCAAACCATAATCATCTCATTCTACCCAGCACCTGAGCATAAAGACAGTTCTTGATGGCCTTCCAGAAGGTAGATCATGGGGAGTGTTATGGAAAGTAGATATAGTGAAAATATCTTTAAAAAAAAACATTTTTGAAAATATTCTTAAAAAAGCTTTCCACTGTCATAATGGAACTACTAAACATGAGATATCTTTTAGATCCAGCATTTGCCTGACCTATCATCATTAGCCACAATCATTCCTATAATCAAAAAGGGAGACCCCCAGCCTAGTTGAAAATTACAGACCAATCTCATTATGTTGTGTCATCTGCAAAGTCATGGAATCAATTATCAACTAATCCATTACCCTCCACTTAGAAACAAACAACCTGCACTAAATGTGTCCTGTAATATACAACTCATACCCTGCAAAAACATTTGGACTACACAATTCGACCAGGGTAAAGCAATAGACACAATTTATATAGATTCTGCAAAGCCTTTGATTCAGTGGTACACAACAAACTACTGTTAAACTATACTCTTACCGCATTTTTGGATCACTGCACAAATGGATGGCTGCATTCCTGTCAAACAGGCAACAAGTAGTCAAAAATAATGATTGCCCTATCAAACCCTGCACCAGTTAACAGCGGTGTCCTCCAAGGCAGCATTCTAGGATCCATTCTCTTTCTAATTTATATAAATGACCTTTGCAATCATATTAAAAGCAACTGTGTTCTGTTCTCTGATGATGTGAAACTATTTAACACCACTGACAATATTGCTGTCCTACAAAGAGACCTTTACTTTGTATCAGAATGATCAAACAATTGGAACTTCAAACCTCAACCAACAAATGCTCTTTCTTACACATTGTCAACAAAAATCAGAACACTAAATACAAACTGGCTAGATACAACCTTGTAAATGACCCTTATTCTGTCAAGGACCTAGGATAGAGTACTCATTTCAAAATCCCGGAGCTCACTGTAACAACATTGCCAAAAAGGCATTAAGAGTTGGTCATCTAATTTTGTGAAGCTTCTTCTCTGGTAACATTGAACTACAGACCAGGGCGTACAAAACCTTTTCCACATCAATTCTTGAATACAGCTCATGTGCCTGGAATCCACACTGTATAACAAACATTAATACAATTCAACGAGTCCAGAGGTATTACACGAGAAGAGCACTCCACTCCTCAGCTCGCAATAGAATACCTTATGCCACCAGGCTTGAAATTTTGGACTGAGACAACTTAGAACTATGCCACCTACAGTCTGACCTAAGCTTAGTACACAAAACTGTCTGCTACAATGTTCTACCTGTCAATGACTACTTCAGTTTCAACAATCGTAACACACGGGCAAACAATAGATTGAAAGTAAACTGCTTCAAACTCGATTGAAGAAAATACGACTTCAGCAACAGAATGGTCAGTGCCTGGAACTCACTACCTGACTCTGTTGTTACATCCTCAAACCCCCAAAACTTTAACCTTAAACTGTCTACAGTGACCCTCACTCCATTCCTAAGAGGTCTGTAAGTGGGTGTGCATAAGCGCATCAGCATGCTTACCATTCCTGTCCTACTGTTCCCATTTATTCATACTCATTTATTATGCATATGCTTATACCGTTTATACTTATATGTTTATATGTTATGTTCAGACTTATACTTGCTTTCTCATATATGCTTGACAAAATAAATAAAAATAAATAAATAAATAAAATAAAATAAATAAAGTCATGCTTCTCAACTCCTACTAGATGGCAACATTTTAAGAAAAGAATCTGAAGCATCTTTCTGATATAGTAGCATGATCTTGGAGTCCTAGTGGACAATCATTTAAATATGAGCCAGCAGTATAGTGCAGCTGCCAAAAAATCCAATGCAACTCTAGGAATAGAATCAAGATCACATGAAGTGTTTATACCACTTTATAATGCCTTGATAAGACCAGCTCAATGCCTTGCCCCTATCACTAGTTCACATTCAAGACAATGAGTATATGCCGATACAGACTTATTAATGCTGAATTATGTCATTTTTTAATGAAGCATATCAACATAGAACTGATGAATAAACATAATGTGATGACATAGGCTTAGTTGTCTTCTCAGTAAGGATTTATTTATCAATAAGGCAAAACCTGATTTTGGTTCATATCCCTTTAATCTATAATCAGCCTTTCTTTCATCACAGAATTCAAGATAATATCCCAACTAGATTTTTAAATAATCTACAAATATTCAAGATATATGTGCATGTGATGTGTTCATTCAGATATGCACATGTATGTGTGCACATGCACACATGTTTTGAGCCTAATTTAGTATACCTATTTACAGAAGGTGATATAGTCATGTATATGGGGTGGCACTAAACCTTTTCACACTTTAACCCCAATTCTGTTGAAATGAACATGTGGTGTGTGTGTGTGCGTGTTTTGTAGGGCTGTTGTGCACCCTTTTGTTTTGCATTTTTTACTTTATTTTTGCAGAACATTGCACAATTTTTAAGACCTGTTTAGTCACTGTGCTGTAATTTTAAAATAATCTGTCCCTGACTACATTTTTCCTAAAACCATTTTTTCTATCAACCCCTGTTTCTGATTGCCTCAGTGGTCTGAAATATTTAGAAGCTTTGGACTTGCAAAACTAACACTTATTTTGTAACTTCATTTAATCTGCATTTTGGACTGAATTATTAATGTGTTTTGCTTAGCATTTGCCAAACTATTTACTTCAGCATTTTACTTCTGTGCTTTAGTTGTATCAATAAAATTATGGCTGGATAAATCTATATCTGATTTGTAGCAATGGGATGTTTCAGAGGACAAGACTGCTAATAAAGGCTGTATTGTAATGTCTCAAGCCAACACTGCCCTTTTCTGCATGTGCTGCTACATGGCATCTATACCCCTATAGGCCAGATCCCTCAGTCCATTGCCAAAATCCTTTTGTGATCCTGATAAAAATAGCAATATTTCCTGCATGCAATATTGATGTGTTTTATGAAATTTGTTGTTTTGTCAAATGGCTTGGATGGAGGATGTTGTTAAATCAGTAGCTCACTGGTGAGCTACCCATTGTGTCATATAAGATACTTTGAACAAACATTAGCTATTCTTGTATTCCTGCATTAAAGAAAATATTTTTAAAAAGAGCTGAAAATATGGCAAAAGGTATGAAAATATTTTAAAGAAATTTTAGAAGCAATGTCAAAAGATACTTAACTTTTATAACAATGTATTTCACATGTTGTTTGGTTTTTTTTGTATGTAGTATATTGATCTATGCTTGTAAATAAATAATCTTGGAACTTGAAAAATTGTTTGATTTTCCTTTTAAGACGCTAAGAAAATGTTTCATAGTTTGTCATGTAGGTTTTCAGGATGATTCACCTTTAGGGTGCTACTCTGTTATGGTTAAAGAGTTATAACTTACCTAATTTATACATACCATTAGTATTCATCAATTATAAGTTAGCTTTCCATTGCTTTCAATAAATGAATTCAAGTTTTAGAAAAATAATGTGAGCAACAATTTTATATCCTCTATCATACCAAGACCTTTGTAATTGCTTTTGCACTTTAATTCGACCTCAGTTCCATGTAGAAATTAAAAATCCACTTCTAGATATCCCTGTTATTCTTCACTGGATCCCAAAGGAACACCAATGAAACTAGTTTTTAAAGCTTATTAAGCATATTAAAGGAAATATGTCCCAGACACACATTCCAATTAAGAGCTATATTTTGTATCCATTTACATCCATGCATCCCAAATGAAATGGGCATGATTTTATGGGTGAGACAAGAAACAAATTAAGAGGCGAGAAGCATATTAGGACAACATATATTTTATAAGCACAATGTAATATTATATTTAACTTTAACTATTATTCTAATTTCAATATTTCAGTTCTAGTTTGTAGGAATGAAGACAATGAATGAAGAAACATTATTTTAAGGCAGACTATTCTATAAGAATAAAAAAGTCTCCTTATTGTAATATCAAAGCCAAGTGTAAAATAACATCAAAAAGGGTATATGTCTCTCTGTGTGTATTCTATGCATAGTTTCTTCCTGATTTACCTTTTATTAATAAACAAAATAAATTTTGAATGTAAACTTTCCCTTATTTATCTTTATTTCTCAAACTAGTAAAAAGCAAACCATAGAAATAACCCGAATGTAGTGGTTCCCAAAGTGGGCGGTACGGCCTCCTGGGGGGCAGTGGGATGCCTTAGGGGGTGCTAAGAGGCAAGGGGTCTGGCAGGGGGTGCTAAGAGGTGGAAAGGGTGGTGTGTTGAATGCGGCCACAGCAGCACATAACATACCACCACTCCTACATTGGAGGTGCCAGAGTGGTGCTACAGTCAATGGGTGAACCTGCAGGGCCGGTGCCTTGAATGCCCTCCTACCACCTCTTACCATCCCAAGGGGGCCAGCAGAAGGGTGCTAAGAGGTGGCAGGGGGTGGCGCATTGAACGCAGCTGCAGTGGCACATAAGGTGCCACTGCTTCCGCATTGGAGGTGCTGGCTCTGGAGCGGTGCTAATCAATGGGTGAACCTGCAGAGCCAGCTGGCACCTCAAATGCCCCCCTGCCATCTCTTAGCATTTCTCTGCCAGCCCCCTTGGGGACGGTAAGAGGTGGCGGGGGGGCGTTCTAGGTACCGGCCCTGCAGGCTCACCCCATTGTCTGTTGTACAGCACTGGAACTGGCACCTTGAATGCAGTAGCATGCCGCCACTGTCACATTCTGTCTGTCTGTCCGTACATACATACATACATACATATATACATCCAAAAGGTCTGTCTGTTTGCCTGTCTGCCTTCCTGCCTACCTACCTACCTTTCTGTCTTTCTGTCTATCTACCTACCTATCTACCTCTAAATTAATTCAAAAGGTCTGCCTGCCTGCCTACCACCCACCTACCTACTTGGTCCAGTCCATCCAATCAGGCCTCCCTTATTTTACGTAGTCATGTAAATAGGTGGGGCTCTTATGGTTTCGACTGGACCTGCACAATTCAGTCGTGGGTTTGTC
>BHFT01051136.1:0-16927 GCA_004320025.1 Laticauda laticaudata
GGAGAAATTCAGGTGTTTTATTTACAAGGCTTCTTGCATTGAGTAGCTTGCATTTAAGGCCAGTTGTAATTTGAATTGAGGTAGTCAGAGGCATGCGTGCCTAGTTTTAAGTGATGGTGGATTCAGGCAACGTCATTCCATTGTGAAATTGCATTATTAAAATCTCTGAACAACTTTGTTTTTAGAACTTCTGAGATATTATCAGGAAGGAAGGGAATTTGATCTCATCTGGGTGGCTGTTTCACAGTATTGCTATGAAAAGTATTGCATAGAAAAGCAGTGCCTTCTTTCTTCAGCCCCCTTTCAGTGTGATCAGTAACAATGCCTTTCTGTTTCAATTGATTGATTGGACCAGTCTGGTTCGAATAGGCAGTCATACTGATTGTTAGGCATCAAGCTATAAAGAGTTTTAAACCAGAAATTTACACTGTTACTGTAAACCAGGGGTGTGAAACTTGCATCGTCATGGCAACATCACGTGACATATCGGAACTTTTCCCTCTTTGCTAAACTGGGCATGGGCATGGCCAGCATGTGATTTATCTGGTCCTTTCCCCGTGAATTTGACAGCCCTGATGTAAATCAATGCATGGTCCATAAAATGGATTTGTACGCTCCCAATTAGAGGAAGCAGAAAGTATGTAGTTAACCTGATTTTGGAGTAATTGTAATTGTGGCTGTAAACCAGGGGTGTCAAACTCACATCATCATGACAACGTCACATGACATATCAGAACTTTTCCCTCTTTGTTAAACTGGGCATGGGCATGGCCAGCATATGATGCATCCAGTCCTATTTCCTGTATTCTTACTCATGTTTATACTTATACCTATTATCTTGTAAGCGATTGACAAATCAAATCAAATAAATGAATAAATAAATTTCTCAATATTTTCTAAGGGCTTATGTAGAATATGTTATAATAGTCAAACTGCAAGTGAAAAAAACAGGTCTAGTGTTATGTACAATCACAACTGATGCATAGCTGAAGTTCTGCATAGGTATTATGACCATGACTTCTACTTCTATTCTATAGAAATCATAAGTTCGGAGTTCTCCCAGTTCATGAATCTGCTCCCTGACAGATAGCATTTTCTATCAAAAACAATGATTTCTACAGTAATTCAGATTTACTAGTATTCAGCTTCTTTCTGTCATTTTTTAATCAGATACTAATACCCTGAACACTGCTAAAAAATGTTTGACAACATTTCTCTTACTTTCCAGTATACATCATTCCATCCATTCCCAAACAAACCAGGACTGCTAGATCCAATTATAGATGAAAACCAAGGTAGAACTCTACATGGCTTTTGGTCATAGAGCAGAAGGATCTCCAGAAAACAGAGTAAGCTACTGACCCAGTCACCCTCAAAGATTCTGCCATATAGAGTCAAAATTGTAATATATTTTTATGGAAGTTTGCTTTTTTAAAAACCTTCCACACACTTAAATTTTCAGTATGTTTGGGATGTGTTCTTTTCTAAGAAGTGTAGTAATTAAAATATTAACATAATCAATAGCTGTACATTGAAGAATTATATAACATGCAAGACTTTTGCTATTAAGAAATTATATGAACATATATGTGAAAACTTCAGGATGCAACACAACAGACATATTGCTGTGATAAACAAAACAACAAATTGGGAGTTCCAATTTACAAATATATGAAAGCTATGTAACTAAAAAAGTACAACAAATTCATATATTAAGTCAAAGAGGCTCTTCTAAAGTATAATAACTTTTGGCAAGATAATAATTATTGAAATAGATGTTTTCGATCGGAAAGGATTTTTAAAAAGCATCAGTATCTAATTAGCCATCTAGGAATGATGGTACATAAGGAAAGCATCTAAAATATTTGACTCTGTCAAGTTATAGAATTCCAAAGGAAAACATATTTAACTAGCATTTTCATTGTTGGAAAGCAAATTTTAAATAAAAAATAAGGCAATGCATCCATATGTAACCATTAAAAAAAAAGTAAAGCTAGAAACTCTCTCCTGGTGATCCTGAGAGTTTTGTTCCAATCTACCATGAATAAAGCTTTCTTTAATATAGTTTTTGTTCAGAGTATTCCTGAAAAGGAAAAGTCAAGTCTATTAGGAACTCTCTAGAAATGTTAAGGGAATTCAAGCACTGGAAGTGAAAAGAGACATCGACCATTGAAAAATGGATTTTAAAATTGACTGAATTAGCAGAGATGGTGAAATTAACTGCTTTGATCAGAGATAATGGACTAGACCATGGGTGTCAAGCTCAATTACGTTGAGGGCCACATCAAGGTTGTGTTTGACTTCAGGGGGTAGGGTGGGCATGGTCAGCTCAACATCACACATGTTGGGAGCACAAGCACTCAGCCTATGAAAATGAAGCTTGGTTTTTGCTGGCAAAGGCACTGCAGGACACTCCTTTGCTGTTTCCAAGGTGGGTCAGATCTAAGCACCCTGTGGGCCAAATTTAGCTTGTGGGCTTGAGTTTGACACCCTTGGACTATTCAGTTTTATAAGATGCTGGAAGCCATTTGTGGACTCTCCATATGTTAAGTACAATGATGTTAAGTACAATAACAGAGGAATTTGAAGATTAATGTATTGTTTAGTTTAATCCTTAACCTGTTATTGTTCATATGTAACTGTGTGTGTGTGTATAAGTATATAAGAGAGGAGAATTTATTGTGTTCTCTTTTTTTCAGCATCTAGCCTGGATGGATTCTATATGTTTATTGTTAAATTTATTTGATATTTGAATCAACTTTTCTGCCTTTTTATACACCAGAACAATGATTGTTAGTACTAGTTGCATGTTTTTGTTTGTTTGTTTTTGTGTTTTGTATTTTATTTTTAATGATAAAACAAAATAAATACACTTGAAAATAGAAATGCTAAAATGCTTTGATCAGAGATAATGGACAAGACCAGGGGTGTCAAGCTCAATTTCATTGAGGGTGACATCAGGGTCACTTGAATTTGCAAAGATTTAAATGTCCAAATCCATCACGGAAGAGGGGGACAAAAAAAACCCAATGATAACTGGGAGAAATTTTCTAGCTTCTCTCTTTTTTAATGAGATTACATATAGATACATTGCTTTATTCTTTTATTTAAATTTTGTTTTCCAACAATGAAAATACTATTTATAAGCATTGATAAGCAGGGAAAGTAAATACTGTTGCTTCTTTGTAGAAAAGGAAAAGATGCCTTAGGAAATCTTGGCAAATGTTCACTATATTTATTTCAGGAATAATACAAATATAACAACAAAATGGCAGATGTTCAGTAGCTAGTTGTTCTCATTTGGTAATAGATACATAATAATAATTATTTTAAATAGATGAATTCAATGACAATGTTTTTATTAGTAAGTTTTATTATTAAATGTTCCAGATTTAGTTGCATATTCTTATTATTGAAAAATGAAAAAAATGTTTGAAGATTAAGGCCTACTTGATATCTTCTCCATTTTTACCATTAAAAATATTCTCAAAGCAAAAATGCATTTTTAAAGTATTATGGATTATATTTATCTAATTTATATCCTGGCTTTTTATTCACAGTCACTGAACATATCAACTGAGAGTTTTTACTTGAGGCACTGAAGCTCAAGTGAGCAGGCTGAAATTATCCTATTTTGGATATAACAGGCTGGAATGCTGGCAAACATAGAAGAAAAGAAAAGAGGACAATTAGTATCAAGGTTGCTAGATTCAGTGATAGAAGTGAGGGATGCACCATTGGAAGATCTGAAAGACCAAGTTAGGGTCTCTATCTCTATCACTGACTTAGTTAGGGTCTCTAATCAACCAGTGGAATATAACCAGTGGTGAGATTCAGCTAGTTAGCACTGGTTCACTAGAATCAGAAACTATTTGTTCAGTTTAGTGAACCGGCTGAAGTCTTGACCCTCCTCTCACAACCATTCTTCCCAGTGGTGGGATTCAATTATTTTACTATCAGTTCTGTGGGTGTGGCTTGGTGGGCGTGGCAGGGAAAATATCCAGTCAGAGGTGGTATTTGCTACTCAAAATTTCTGCTACCAGTTCTCCAGAACTGGTCAGAACCTGCTGAATACCACCTCTGATTCTTCCCCTCTCCTTGCTGGGATTCCTTGCTGGGCTGCTCAACTCATACATTGGGTGAGAGTAGGGGACTACTGACAATCTGCTTCCCCTTCCCTCCTTATACTGTACCAAAGAGAGTCGCCACCTTTTTGTACTTTCCTGTCTGGCCAGATTGAGGCCATTTCAAGCATCTTGGTGATCCCCTAACCACCCGCTCTGCCTCTTCCAAGTAAGTGACATCTGCGCAGGCAAAACCCCAAGGCATTTCTAAGGTGTACAAGAGAAGGAAGCATGTGAAGAGAGCATATTGGCAATTGGACTCAGAGGAGTTCAGGGCCTGGTCACGAGAAGTCCCATGCTCCTGGGAATATGGGGAAGAAGCTTTTCAGTTTGCTTGCCTCCCACTGTCACAGCAGAATCAGCAGCAGCCAGGGAGGAAGCTTGTAGAGATAGTACTTTGGCAATTGGACTGTTTCTCTCCGACCCCCTTTCCTGTTTTGTCTGCTAGATCGATGCAGGTGGATATCAACCGTAGTTTACTGTTCATTGTAGCTAGGAGTATCAAATAAGGCTGAAAATGAAAGTTTGTGTTGTAGCCAGCCTGGACATTAGATTAGCCCCCTGTGAAGTCCTCATCTACCAAGGAGCCCAGCTGAGGATTCACTTGCCACCTGCTTAGGTGCCTATACTTCCAGGGATGGGATAAGGTCCTTCAGGCACTTAGCTTGGCCACCGGTTTAGTAGTTCCAACTTCGCCCTTTGTCACTGGGAGTCCAGGGATAAAAATGCCCAATGGTGTCTGGTATGGAAGGAAGCCTGGATATAATAGGAAGCAGATTGGCATGATTGGCAGACATGATTGGCAGACAAATATTGATTGATCACTTCAGGGGAAACCATTAGCAATTTTGTGGCAGTTCTTCTGATTCAAATGACTGTCTGTGACTGCTTTGAAGCAAAACTTACACAGACAAAATGACATTGAGATCATCATGCAGCTCATGACCTGTGGATTTGAAATTGATATATTACAAAATGGCTTCAACTTTATGAACTTTACGAACCAATGTAAAAGTTAACCCTGATTAATCTAAACCTTATCTTATTTTGTTAAAAATGTAACTGGATATTAAAAGCTGAAGAAGACAATGAAATTAACTTGGAAGTAGAATTTCTCTTTCTCCCTCATCAAATTTTAAGACAATGCTTTCTGGAACATGTTTCAGCATCATTTAGAAGCAAATCATATAACTTTTCTTCAGAACAGTTATCTTAGTCACATCAGATTAAGCCACAACAGTCAATTAATTTGTCAATGAACATTATTAATTTGAAAAGGCTGCTAGTTTTATGTGAAAGTAAATCTCATTGAACATGCTGGGATTTGCTTCAAAATAAATATAAAGTTAAATTGTCAATGAAATTATCTATATTTAAGTTGTATATTTCTTTCCTCAAAACCAGAGGTGTAATTCTGAATAAATTTGCATAGGATCATTCTAGGAAATAATGTGTGTGAATGTTCTTATTTTTATATTACAAAGAAATTAAAATTCATATCATTTCTTTAAAAAAATAATCAGAATTCTCATTACTGAATTTTTTTTTGACAACTTCAAGTTCACTTAGTTCATGTCAATTGTATAATTTTAACAAGCATGACTTTGTTTCATTCACTTTTAGCAGTTATTGACATAGCTATGCTATCACTTTACACAGTTGCTTCTTGCCAGGAGAGTAAAAGGAAAGAAGGAAATACTTTTATAGGATGTGGAGGGTTAGCAAAAATAATAAAGGAAAATCTGGAAGTCCCTCATTTACAAGCCTAGGTATATTACCAGGATGTCTTGTAACATAATACAGACTAAGAATTATATTACCAGAATAATAGTATGTATATTTTATTCACAAAGGCTTTTAAATGTTTTTGGAAACTATTTCTAATGTCCTTCAACTGCTATTGAGAATGAGAGAAAACATTGGTATGTAGTTGAATAGGGTCACAAAGAGAATGCTTGACATTGCAAATCTGGGATTTTTCTGACTAGACTTGTATGTCATCATAATATTTCAAGAGAGATGTGAAATTAATGCAAACATGATTAGGCCAAGATCTTTTTTAACTTGGCTTGAAGTTAAGGAGAATGTATCAAATGTCCAAATCACAAGGGAATATAGCTTAACCTCTCTTCTCTGTCTCTCTATCATTTCTATTTTGTGCATTGTTGCAATGCTAGTCTCTCTCTCACTCTTTCTCCCCTCTTATAATGAAATTGTAGATATATCATTTCCACACAAAATGGTTGCATCCTGCTTTTTGAAACAAGTCTCAGATATGGAAAGTACCACATGAGTCATTCAGCAGTGTTGTCTGAATATGATAAAGTGGCAGGTGAGGCAGGTAGCCATGTTCCACTATGAAATGCATTCAAATTAAAACTGTTCTCAGATAAAAATACTAACAGTTATCAAAACAGTTATCAAAACAATGAACAGGAGCAAACTAACTCACCTGTACTAAAGCAACATGTTACCAGTGTTACCATATTTTACCATTGTTAAATATGGGCTAAATTGAAGAGACAGGACAATGTGGAGAGGTAAAAAAAAGATCTCTTTATTCTGCTCCATGTAAAAGATTGCTGCCAGGCATGCCTGCTGCTCTTTTTACAGGCTACTGTCCAAACTTCAGCCACTGATGGCAGTTCATTTTCCCACCAGAAAATGAACCAATGGGGAAAGTCTGACATCACTGACTTTTCCCCATTGAAACCCTTCTCCTCCTGGAAGAAGTATTCATTCAATCAGATGTCACTCACAGAATGTAACCACATAAGTAGGTGGGACTCCTGCGGGTGTGACTGGACCTGTGCAGTTCAGTCTCACCAGTGGTGGTGACCTGACTAGTTGGGTCTGCTGCCACTCCAGAGCTGGCCCTTGGAAACAGAGGGCTCTGAGTTTCTTCACTGGATTACCCCTTCCCCTCAGCTAAGTTGTACATATATCCTGTACATATATCCTGCGGTGTATTGGGCTTTGAGTTTAGTCCTACATTGGGGAGGCTTGTGTTTTCAGTATTTTTAGTTGTCATGGTTGGTCTTTCCTCTCCATGTTGGATTTCTGTCTCTGAGGCTTTCTGGTCATTCTGATCCCAATCCAATCATCCTCTAAGTTGATCTATGTGTATGCTCCATATTTTCCCATATTCTAGTTCTGCTCTATAAGATTGAGGGCCTGTGACTGCACTACTCATGCATAGATCCATGACCCCCCCCCCCATAGTTATGAGCACAAACCNCCCCCCCCCCCATAGTTATGAGCACAAACCAATTGGCCTATGCCCAAATATCTACATTTACTCGTGAAATCTGCAGGTGTGCTTGGATTGTAGTATGGATGTAATCTATCAAACCAGCATTAGATAACTTCTTAACTTCTGCCACATTAAAAGTTCTGCTGGACTTCTATGTGTGGCAGCTGAGGGTGTGATCTTGTTTATCATTAAGAATTTGTCTATTTTTGTTTGCCATTCCCCTGGTCCCATTTTTGCTAAGGTTTCCTTAGTGGATCTTACAACACTTGCTGCCTGCCCATTATTCTGGGGACACCACAGTGCTGATAATGCATGGTGGATTCTCTGTTCAGCTAGAAAGCATTCAAAATAGTTTGCTGTGAATTGGGGCCCATTATCTGATACCACAACATCTGGTAAGCCATGGCAAACAATTTCCTCAATACCTTAATCACAGTGTCTGCTGTGGTGGTTTTCATGATCATTACTTCCACCCACTTTGAATATGCATCTACGGTTGTTAGAAATTTTTGCCCAAGTATTGGCTCTGCCAGGTCTATATTTATTCTAGACCAAGGTGCTTTTGGTGATTCCCATTCTTGGTTCTGAAGGGGTGTGGGTCTGGATTCCAGACAAGGCGTACAAACTGCAAACCATTTTTCAAGTTCCTTATCCATTCTCAGCCATCAGGTATAATTCCTGGCTAACGCTTTCATTTGTACTATCCTGAGTGGCCCTCATGCAGCATTCTTAAAACTTGTTCTCTCAGCTTCTTGGGTATCACAACTCTATCCACCCACAACAAACACCCCTTAATTACAGACTGTTCATTTTGAGAGATTTTAAATAGTTTAAAGTTACTTTCCAGTGCTCCTTCTGGCCATCTCATCAACACCCAGTTTAAAATATGTGCCAGAGTTTTGTCTTTGGCTGATTGTTTGGCTATCTATGACCCTGTGATAGGGCCAGTGGCAATGTCTACAATGAGGAGTATGGATGTGGCTGGAGCTGGGTCTTCAACAGATTCTGGAAGAGGGCAATTGTTGAGTGCATTCACATGATTTATGGTCTTGTCCGGTCGATGTATAAGATGATAGTCGTATGCGGCTAAGAAAACAATCCATCTTGTCTTTCTGGGGGATAATATGTTTGGTGTTGGTATGTTCCCTGCTATGAAACCTAGGAGTGGTTTGTGGTTTGTGACTCATTCAAATTGTCCCCCATAAAGATATTCGTGAAAATGCTTAATTGCCTGCTACTGCAGCCAGTGCTTCCTTATCTAGCTGGCTGTAATTCCGTTCAGCTTTGGATAAAGTTTTTAAGTAGAAAGCAATGGGTGCTTCTCTGCCAATTGAGAATTTATGGCTGAGAATGGCCTATCCCAAAGGGGGATGCATCACAAGTTAGTGAAAGAGGTAATGTTTCATTTTATTGTACTAAAACACTGTTAGAAGTTAGGTGTCCTTTTATGGTTTCAAATGCAGATGCTTTTCCCCAAGACCATTCTGCTTTTTTATCAAGAAGTCTGTAAAGTGGTTCACGAACTGTTGCTTTCTGTGGTAGAAAAATACTGTAAAAGTTTAAAAGTCCCAGGAAAGCTTATAATTCTGTTTTGCTTTTTGGAGTGGGAGCTTTTGCTTTTATTTGACTATATGTGGGGTGTATACCTGTGTTATCAATTAAATATCCCAAAATTCAATACTTGGTACTGCTATGTGGCATTTCTCTTTTTTGATTTTAAGGCCAGCTTCTTTAAATCTGCTCAGGACTAGCCTTAGTCTTTGTTTAAGTTGTTCTTTGTCCTCTGCTGCCATGAGGACATTATCAAAATAAGGTACTACCCCCAAAATACCTGTAGTAAGCATTCCGTTAAGCTTTGAAATAGTCCTGGGGCTACACTGACCCCAAATTGCACTCTTTTGCATTTGAAAGTACCCCTGTGGGTTACAATGGTCTGAGCTTCTGCTGTTTCTTCATCCAAAGAAACCATCTAATTTGGCAACAAAAATCCTGTTCCTATTGAATGCAACAGATGTTGTACTACTAAAACTGTTGTACTACTAACACTGGATATGTGGTCTGTTGCGATATTTATTGATATTTTATAATCAGCACATATCTTAATGGACACATCTGTTTAACTGGGGTGATTATAGGGGTCTCCCACTTAGTAAGATCAACTGGCTCTAGGACTCCTTGGGATATTTTCCTAACAGTTTTCCTAACTGTTCATACACCTTAGGCCTCAGAGCAAAAGGGACTTGCCTTGGTTTTAGTCTGATAGTGGCAACTATCAAGTTGAGATCAAGGTTGAAAGAAATAGGGGTCCCCATATACTTGCCAAGGCTCCAATCGAAAACATTCTTGAATTCATCTGTAGATCCTCTCTCATTTGATTGTAATCCTCTGCTTGCATGGCGTGCATGGTCACTTCCACTCCTTTGGCTCTAAACCACTCTATCCCAAGGAGGCTTATTGGTTCTTTGTCCACAATAGTTAAAGTGAATTCACCAGTAAAGTTTCTTAATTTTACTGGGAAAATTCCTCTTTGTAAGACAGGAATTCTGTTTTCTTGGTAGTATTTTAGTGTTAAACATTGTGGTTTTAGTTGTTGTTGAGTTCTGCCATGGATTGCTTCCTTTATAGTTGTCCAGGACACCATAGATATGTAGAATCCGCAGTCAATTTTCATATCACAAGTTTTTTATCCTATTATCATTGTGATGTTGAATTTCTTTGATTTATGGGCATCAGAATGCCCCACTATTGTTTACTCATAGTCTCTGTCTCTCTCCATTCTATTATCTTCCCTTCTGTAGTTTGAATTTGGTGGTTTCTGGAATTCCCTTTGTTGTGAACCATGTGACTGGTTAAGGAAATCAGCTTGTCTCTGATTGGGATATGCATGCAGATTTGCTGCATGCTTCATCAATATGCCCCCTTCTCTCACATCAGTGGCAGGTTGCATTGCTGAATTTGCAAACCACCTGGGGATGGTTTCCTTTGCAGCCTGCACACCACAGGGGTTTCTGGCTGACCCCTCCGGGCCCTGATCTTCTACTCTATGTATTCCTTCTTCCTCTTCAGATATTTCATCAATTTCCCGCTCTCCTTGATATTTGCCAGTCATTCCCCATGCTGGGTGAATGCTTCTGGACTATGCAATTGTGGTTGCCAGTTTCTCAAATATTTCTGCTCAAATATTTCTCAAATATTTCTTCCTCTATTACTTCTTTTAAAGAGATGCTCTTTTTAGCTTTTAGTTTCCTCTGTAATCTCAGGTTCCTCATTCCAACTACAATTCTATCTCTTAAATTTATTTCCACATTTTCAAACTCACAGCCTGCAGCAATGTATTGCAGGTTTGTAAGGTAATCATTTATTACCTATTATCTCATCTGGTTTTTGTTCTCTGCGGAAAAAGTCAAGTCGGTAAGTCAGTGATGATGCAGTGGAAGCATAATGTTCTTCTAACATTTTTCTATAATTCTTTCCATTCCATTGTTTCCATATCTTTGGGTGCAGCTAGGGTTCTAGAAGTTTTGTAGAAGTGATTTCCACAATATCCCAAGAATAGAGTTCTCTACCTCTGTTCTGTTGTATCATGCAATGAATTTGCTTCTAAAAACATTCAAAATCATCCCATGTAGGTGACCCAGTCATGTTTTGTTGGATCCAAAGGTTCTGGTTGAGAGCGGGTGGACATTCTGGTGATCAACAAAGTGATACAAGTGTTCTGCTGTAAGAAAATGTCCATCTACACCACATTTTATTTGTTCTCTTCTGGTATCCAACCTTTGTTGCTAGTGTTAGATATGGGCTAGGTTGAAGAGTCAGGACAATATGGAGAGGTAAAAAAAGATCTCTTTATTCTGCTCCATGTAAAAGACTGCTGCCAGGTTCACCTACTGTTCTTTTTACAGGCTGCTATCCGAACTTCAGCCACTGACGGCTGTTTGTTTCCTGCACGGAAAATGAACCAATGGGGGAAGTATGACATCACTGAGTTTTCCTCATTGAATATCTAACAACCAGCCTTCATATTAGAAAAAAAGAGGAAGAAATAACAAGAGTTTTTCCACCATAAACTGCCAGTATAAAAATGGTGTATTTGAAAGTAAGGTATATGCTGGATTTTTGTCCTGTAACCTTATTATTCTTTATAATAAATACAATAAATTTGGACTAATAGGTACTTGGCAGGAAATCCTTTATAATTCCAGAGAGCTCTCTCTACAAGTTTACTTGAATATTGTCTCAAGTTCTTAGACACAAATCATGACAATTAATTCTTTCAATATAATGCACAACACAATGAAATGTACAGTATAAGAACCAAGTAGACTTGCACTGATTATGTAATTCTAGCAGACAGTCTGTGATTTTACAGAAGGTAGAAGTCCAGCTATCATTGGCTGCTGCCGTGTTTCTGTTAAATTTGTTGATTCAGACTTTTGTTCCTTGCCAGGTAAATTAGAACTACTGTTACTCACTATGAGGTATATAGAATAGAATAGAATAGAATAGAATAGAATAGAATAGAATAGAATAGAATAGACAGAACAGAACAGAATACTTTATTGGCCAAGTGTGATTGGCACACAAGGAATTTGTCTTGGTGTAAATATCTCAGTATACGCGTAAAGAAAAGATACATTCATTAATGAATCAAGAATCATAACGTACAACACTTAATGTATAGTCATAGGGTACAATCAATATCAAAATCAAATCATACTAGGAAACAGTCAATATAAATCATAAGTGTTGAGGTATTCCCATTAGGGAATGAGTGCACTCAGGGAAATGTAGTGAGAGTGATGAGGAATAACACACAACCAGCATACAGATACACTGAATAGTAAAAATGTAGCTTTTTACTTCCTTAAACAGGTAAACAGTCAACAAACAGTCCAACATAACAAGGTAAAAGCAGTTAGTATCAGTCCAGGGATAAATCCAAAAACAAAGTCCAGTATCATAAACAAAGTTCAGCAAACAGAGTTTGCTAACAGTTTGCAAAACTCACAGCAATGCCAAGCAGAATGACGATTCGGAACAAAAAGCACCAAGGAAAAATGCAAGAAGAGAACAAACCATCTTACAGCTGTTGGAGGAACCTCAGCCAATCACAATTAGAGCATTCTTTAAAGATACAACAATATTAAATAACTTATCCTGGTTTATAATATTGCCAACCCAACTGTTAGGTGACTATCAGTCCTAAAACAAAAGGATAAAAGCAACAAAGTCCTACAATCACAGTGGGAGGGGATGGGTGATAAAGAAGTGATGAGAAGATTACAGTAATAGTAGTGCACACTTTGTAAATAGTTGAACAGTGTTGAGGGAATTATTTGTTTAGCAGAGTGATAGCTTTCAGGAAAAAAACTGTTTTTGTGTCTAGTTGTTCTGGTGTACAGTACTCTATAGTGTCGTTTGGAGGGAAAGAGTTGTAACAGTTTATGTCGGAATGTGAGGGGTCTGTAAATATTTTCATAGCCCTCTTTTTTGACTTGTGCAGTATACAGATCCTCAGTTGAAGCAGGTGGGTAATAAATATTTTTCTGCAGTCCTAATTATTCTCTGAAGTCTGTGTCTGTCCTGTTGGGTTGCAGAACCAAACCAGACAGTTATAGAGATGCAGATGATAGACTCATTAATTTCTCTGTAGAACTGTATCAGCAGCTCCTTGGGCAGTCTGAGCTTTCTGAGTTGGCGCAGAAAGAACATTCTTTGTTGTGCTTTTCTGATGGCATTTTTGATGTTAGGGATCCATTTTAGGTCACGTGATATAGTAGAACCTAGAAATTTGAAGGTCTCTACTGTTGATACTCTGTTGTCTAGTATTGTAAGAGGTGGTTGTATGGGAGGTGTTTCTTCTAAAGTCTACCACCATTTCAACGGTTTTGAGTGTGTTCAGTTCCAGATTGTTCTGGTTACATCACAAGGCAAGTGGCTCTCTGGCTCTCTGCCCTAATGATTTCTTCCAACAACCAGTTCACCAAACTGCTCAGAAAGTTAATAACCAGTTCTCCTGAAGTTGTATGAACCGACTGAATCCCACCACTGCATGTTAGCAGAAAGCAAGATACATCAGCTATCTTAATGACAAGGAAAATGTAATATTGCATTATTTCTACACTCTTTTTCTTTTCTTCCTTTTGCATAGCAAGAAGTCCCAGTGAGTTTACTCCATAGTTAGGCAGGAGGCTAATTTCTTAGTTCAATTTACTCTAAAAATTACTGTTGTAAATATAAAATGAAGGATAATCCACCTATAAGCTACCTGCAGTTCTTAGAAGAAAAATGTGATCTAAATCGAACAACTAAAGGATACAAGTGTCATGTATATATACATACCGGAATGTACAAAGTATGTTTTTTGAAGCTATTAAAGGTACTAAGTTAAAAATCAATCAAGTATGTTTCATTTGACTATTGGACATTTTATTAAGCTGAGTAATAAGGAATATCCTGAAACAGAAGTGTGATGTTTATTCAATGTTTACTTTTGAATGAATGGATGATTAACTATTTGTGTGCATCAATAAGGATCTTTCTTAAAACGTTGTCTGCCTTTCCAATTTGAACAAAGCATTTACCTTCTTAAAAAGAAAATTCATTCATCATAATAGTATGTGATGCATTTCAAATACAAAATTACAGTGCCATTTTGTTCGTATTGGGACTCACATTTCATTTGCTTTGTGCCATTATCATGATAACTGTAAAGTTGCATTTTAAGAAGTCACTTTTCTTGGGAAGATTGGTAATGAGTTACTGTTTTCAGAACATAAATAAATAAGGGTATTCTTGATACAAGGACATGTTGCAGTTAAGTATTATTAGAAAATAGGGTAAAATAAAAAAAGTGTAGAATTATTTTTTAAAAATAAAAGACAGATGTAGGATGTGTCCTACTGGATAAATAATCATTGATCCTCACTTTGGAGTATAAAAAGGGTATGAATAATAGTGAAAAGTACCTGAAAAAGTTAAATCAAGAAAAGCCTATAATTTAAATATTTTAAAAGGGTCTGTCAATATTTTAGATCAGAGGTCTCCAAACTTGGCAACTTTAAGCCTTGGAGACTTCAACTGCCAGAATTCTCCAGCCAGCTGGCTGGAAATTTCAAGTTGGCAAGTTTGGGGACCCCTGTTTTAGATGTATATTTTTCCAATAATTCCCACATTTTAATCTTAATTGGTTTAAAATATAAAAAAGAATGCTTTTATTTCTGTAATAATGACATCATCCTGAAATTCTATTTACAATTCAGCATGAAAGGGATATATACAAAAACAAAACCAAAGAACAGGTCATATTATCCTCATACCACTAAGCAATAAACCAATTATTACAGCAGAAATGTGTACTGTTTTCTACTAAGTGTTGCTGTTTTCCAATAGGTAAATTTTATTTTGGCCCTGCCCATTCTTAACTAAAATTGGAGGCCTTTAAAGTTTTCTAAATCTTTAGTTTGGAAATAATTTCCTTATCGCTATAAAAATTGTTACTGTAACTGAAGGCATCCTGAAACAGATATATTGTGGCTTTAGAAATGCAGTTCTTAGTGATAAATCCACTGCTAGAAATATCAACAGATCATAAAAAGTGCCAACTATTTCATCTTGTACTTTGTAACCCATAGCATAATGTAATATTGAATAAAATAATAAGATTACTGTGATGTCATTTATGATCTACTATATAGTATGCATTTTCCTGTTAATATTTCCTATCAGCTATTCTATATTTTCCTTAGGTCCATGTTGTCATTAATAAAATATATAGAAATTATATCTAAAATTGAAAAAAGTGTCCATGTACCTACTGTACATACATAAGAAGTACATGTTGAAGGGAAAAATTCTCTCTCCCTCCCTCTTCTCTCCCAAAAGTAGAGTGTTAGTATCAGTTATTTCACCCACTAGAGACAGAATTGATAATTTTCATCAGAACTATCAAATAAAAGAGTTGCTTCTAGTATCTTCAAGCCTTGTTTTTCTTTCAAGAAATAATGCCGTTAGAATTTAAGGGGGGCAACTTCCATCAGATTCGGAGCAGAATCAGCAGGGGTGATAAAGAAAGACCTGCTGGAAAGTCATGGAGAACCTCATCTCCCCTCCCTGGCAAAGAAAAACCCTTCCGAAGACAAGTTGCAGTGGTGGCCTAAAATGGCTACCATGAAGATAGGAGGTAGTCTGGAAAACTAAGACTGCACTGGAGCAGAGAAGTATAATATAAGCAGATAATATAAGCAGAAAAGAATTATCATAAAGAACTAGGCTAGCAGCAATTGCAAAGTAAAGGAAAAACTGGGAAATGAAATGAAATTATTTTTGGAAAAAGAGAAAATTTAAATGGAAAGGAAACAATTCAGAGAAAAAACTTTTATAAAAAAGAACAAATAATAGGAACTGGTGATTGGAAAGGGTTTGGCATGAAAATTTTAAATGCTGAAATTGATCGTTTTAAAAAGGAAATAACAGCTAATATTTGGAAAATTGGTGAACTTTATAAAAGTGTAAAAAGACAGGGAAAAAAGAGTGTGGAAGTGAAAACTGGATTAAGAGCACCACCTGTTGACAAAGGAACATTTTTACAGAGCCCTTCAGATTAACAATTTAATTAAGCAGTGAAGCTAAAAGGATTAGAAAGAACAATATCACAATAAGACCCCAGAAAGCTGAAATATTAAAATTAAACAGTGAAGGAATATATGAAGACATTACCCCTGGAATTATTGGTTACTATTTGTTTTGAAATTTTCTGAAAAGGAACAGATGGATTAAAATTGGGAAAGAAAGACTTGAGGACATTGACTTGAAAATAAAAGAAAGATGCTGGTTTAAATAAAATAAAAATATAAGATATTTGGATAATTGGATACAACACTCAAAATAAAGATCATTGAAATATGTAAAGAAATAAGGGGGAACTACGGGGTATGAATGAAATGTGGGACAGAATCTGGGACTTATGGGCAGAAATAAACAGTACAGAGGAAAATCCAGAAATGGCGATGCAAACGATAGACAAAGAAAAAAAGGAGAGAAGTAAGATAAAAGAGAAACCAGCAAAATAGTGCAAAAGAGAGAACAAATAACACAAAAGAATAAAAAGGAAATTAATTCTAAGAGGTTAATGATTAATGTAATAAATCAAGGGGAAAATACTTTGAAGGCTAAACAAAAGGAAAGGAAACTACAGAGAGAAGAGCAATAGAGGGTGGGAACAAAACTTGATAACTGGGAAAAAAAACAAAGAAAATAATAGTGAAAAGAGGAATGAATAAGTGAAAAGGCCAAAATGACAGAGAATGAAAAGCAAGCTAAGAAGAGAAAAATTAATATTGTCAAGAGAGTTAAAGACAATATATATTGTGAGGAATTTGGATTTAATAATTGGTTAAAGAAATATTACTGAAGTTAAATAAAATAACAATTAGAATAAGAATAGGGATTAATAATTTAATGAAGTTCCAAGGTATATACGAAGTTCCCTGTACATCATGCCCAGCCACATACATTGGACAGACCAATAGAAGAATAAGTACCTGCCTAG
>BHFT01051139.1:0-10531 GCA_004320025.1 Laticauda laticaudata
ATAACAACGGATGTAACATTTTTCTCTTCCGTTGTGTCCTTTTTGCATCCGTTGGGCAGTGTGACACGGCCTTAACTAAGCATGCTTAGATTATGTTCAGATCTCGCAAATTCCGACCACCATTGCTATAGACAACCCTCTGGAGTCTTTGGTCAATCGTCTATTCAGACTGATCTAAATAGTTTATGATTAGAACTATCAGAACGACATGTATAGTCATCTCAATTTTGAACATATGATTATACTGAAACCTTTGGATAGGGGATGTTATAGAATCTGAATTGAAAGTAGACCATCTATGCAGTGTAATCCCTCTCCTATGTGACATCACACGTATGTAATTAAAAAAAATTACAAGTATGTAATTTAAAAAAAAGAATGGTGCATAAGCTTGTACAGCAGAGATGTGAGGTGTTAAACCTATCTCTTTATATATCAAGATCTAGCACACTTCTTAATCTTGCTGCAGGTTTTAACAAAACCCTACCCAGATAGAAATTGTGGATGAGCCCACAATAAACTAGGTCAGATATTATTTCTTCTTCCATAGGCAATTTTACTCTACCTAATTCTGTCTATGAAAACTAGTAGATAGAATTACCAGTATAAGTTGGACTAGACCACGGGTGTCAAAGGCATGTCATTATAACAGCATCATGTGCTGTATCGGGACTTTATTCCCCATTACTAAACTGGGCGTGGCTGTGGCCAGCATGTGACGCATCTGCCCACAGGTTGGGAGTTTGACAGCCCTGGACTAGACTTTGTTCCCCTGTAAATTTGTTTAAGCCAATACTTTAACTAGCAGACCCTTAGGTCTCACCAGACATGTAACTAATCTCTAGCTAGCTGAAGAAATGCACTTGCCAGAGAGTGAAAAACTCATAGAGATCTTAAGAAATTGTTAACAGATAATCAGAGTTGGAAGGGACCTTGTAGGTTATCTAGTCCAACCCCCTGGCCAAGTGGGAGACCCTACACCATTTCTGACAAATGGCAGTACAATCTCTTCTTGAAAGTCTCAAGTGATGGCGCTCCCACAACTTCCGAGGGCAAGCTGTTCCATTGGTTGATTGTTCTCACTGTCAGAAAGTTTCTCCTTATTTCTAGGTTAAATCTCTCCTTGTTCAGTTTCCATCCATTATTCCTTGTCTGGCCTANGTACTTTTTTTAGAGTCTCAACATCTTTTTTATAATGTGGTGACCAAGACTTAGGACTTTAGCTTTGAAAAAGATTGAGTGTTGCAAACAGAAATGTATTTCCTCTGAGTCTTTGCTTACAGCATTGCAGGTTTCTTGCACATGGAGCGTGAGATTTCAGGATAGGAGGTAAACAATTGAAAATAGATACTTTGCCATTTAAAGGCCTTCAACTGCTCAGTTTGGATGCTGTTAATTTCCTACAAATGAGGGTGATTATTATTCCACTTAGTAAATAACAACCACCTTAGTTTTTACATGGTTACTTACCAGCATTTCAATGGTAATATAAGCATGTGGAGGCTTCCTACAGCTCCACTTGAGATACATTATTTAAGGTTATTATCATATCTTCTTCCTCTTCTCTGTTTGTCATTACAATGCTGTAATGCCAACCTGCTCTCATTGTCTCTTGTTAATTCTAGCCAGGCAGCCCTTCAGTAAAGAGGTTTTTTTTTCCTTAATGGCATTGCAATATTATTAGGAGCAGGTGAAGAATCCAGCTTTTGTTCTGCTGAGGAAACAGTCCCAACCCAGCTGGCTGTTGGCATTCAGGTGGCCACAGGTTCTGTGTTTTTGCAAATGCTCCATGCCAAGAAAGGCAATTTCACACAGAGCTGCCCTTTTTCAGCCTGCACCTTGGATGCCTTGTGCCAAGCCTAATCTTTTAATTAAATTTGGCATGACAATGAGGGAGCTGTTTGCTCAGCTTTGCTTGCAGCTGTCGCTTGATGGAATTACCTGATATCAGCATGCCATGACTTCTCCGCTGTCAGGATCACTGGTAAGATTGCTTTGCAAAATAATAACAGTCATTTTCATTTTTAAAACATGTCACTGTCATTCCAACAAAAGTCATTCGAAAAGTTCATTAAGGGATTCCTTTATGCACTTGCTTTAAGATCCGTCAAATAACTGGCTTTTATTTTAGCCATATCATTCCTGCACTCTCTCCAGAAAAGTACAGTCTACAGTCCTTGTTATTTTGGGCCATTAAATCTCTCTCATCCAGCCTCTTTTCTCCAAACCTTAAATGATTTTAAAATAGGTTGATGTTCTGAAATTATCTTCTGCTCAGGCTTGGCTTCTCAGAGTGGCATCACTTAGCTCCTCCTATTGCTGTGGGGATCCCAGACAACCTTTGTCTGTGACTCAGTCTGTGACTCAAAAAAGAGGGAGTCAACCTATTTGCCAAAGCACCAGAAGGCATGACAAGAAGCAATCAAGGAGAGAAGCAACCTCGAACTAAGAAGAAACTTCGAAATATGGAGAACAATTTAATGGAACAGCTTGCCTTCAGATGTTGAAGGTGCTCCATCACTGGAGATTTTAAAGAAGAGACTGGACAGCTACTTTTTCGGAATGATATTTGGGTGGGTTCCAAAATTTTAGCAACAGGTTCTCTGCCTGGTTGCTGGGTGGGCGTGGCCATGGTGGGCATGGCCTAGTTGGCCTCCTGCACTACAGTGGGAGGGGGACATTTTTGCCCTCCCCAGGCTCCAGAAACTTTCCTCAAGCCTCTGAGAGGGCGAAAATGGCCTCCCCGGGCTCCGGAGGCTCTCTGAAAGCCGGAAACAGGCTCATTTCTGGTCTTCCCAAACTTCCAGGAGGCCCGTTTTTTTGCCCTCCCGAGCCTTTGTGTGCACCCTGCACTTACTTGCATCCAAAACTGGCCGTGTGGAGACTCCTGGGAGTTGAGGGGTGGCTTGGACAGGGCCAGCCAGGAATGGGATTTGGGGGTTTTCTGAACTGCAAAGAATCTTAGCTAGGGGCTCTCCTGAACCCCTGCAAACCCTCAGTGGCCCACCTCTGTTTATGGTCTGCTATTCTGGACTATTTTTCTTTTTATTACCATGTGCTCTTTTTTTATAGGAATATATACTGTGAGCCAACCAAAAAAAAAAAAAAGGATACAAAGGCAAAATTACTTCCTCCTTTTATTGAACTTTCATGGTAACTGGATTCCTATTAGAATCTTAACTGCAAGGGGTTGGTTCTGCAAAGGGTTATTTATTCTCAGCCAAGTGAGAGCACATTGGATCGCACTTTTCCAACTGAGCATACACCATTAAGGAAAGAGAAGACCAGCATGTTCTGAACTTCCTTGAGAACATCTGCTAGCATTTTGGAACTGCTGTTCTTTCCTCTCCTTGTTTTTGCTTCCCTACAATTCTTACCCTGTTCCTTCTCCACTGCTTCCAATCTCTTCCTAACTTCTTTATTCAGTAACTAAAAATAAGATGGCTGGCCAAAGTCCATATTTTATCAGCTGCTTGGTGTCTCTTTACTAGATTTCCTCCAACAGATTTATTAATACAGTTAGATGTCTGTTCATATCTATTGTATGTTTCCTAAGAGTGGCAGGAAAAAAAGTGCTGAATTCTCCTCAGGACAGTATCTCATTTAGGAAACTCCTAAGGGCTGTCATTAGCTTTAATGAAAAATAATATTTATCTTCTCTTGAAATTAGTCCCAGTACAGAACCTCCGATTTTGCTTTGCAATTTCACTTTGGGTGTAATTCTATAGAAAACAATCACATATATTACTCTATTAAGAGATTAAGTATTCTCCTAATATCTTTAACTAATTATTCTTTGTTGTGGGTCATGTCCATTTACTTTCAGAGCATGCTTATTACCAATAGCCATTGATTTTAGTAACACAGTTTGGATTCTGATGTTTTAAAACATGCTTAAAAGTTGTTTTATCACTTAGAGAAATGCTGCAAGCTTGTGTTTAACATAACAATGTTCTGGAAAGTAACCTCTTATATGATATTATTTACAAGCAGTAAAATACCTTTCAAGTGCAATTGGTTGTGATGAATGATACTGCAATGGATCTGCCAAGGACAGCAATAGAGGTAACTTGAGTTTTCATGTGAATGAGCTTCAGTAGTTCTCCCTTCCTTTTACATTTAAGCACAATAGCATTCATAAAGTGTGTGTGTGAAGGGGGATATAAAAAAAATCAAGATGGTAGCTGTGACCCCAGAATCAATTTGATTGCAGAAAATACGACTTCAGCAACAGAGTGGTCCACACTTGGAATGCTCTACCCTACTTCATTGGCACAGCCTCAACCCCTCACAGCTTCAACCATACACCTTATCCCCTAAGTGGTCCTTAAAGGGGGAGTGCATAAGCGCACCAGTGTGCCTACCATTCCGTGTCTTATTGTGCCCATTTATCTGTATTTACACCCTTTGTTCTTGTTTATGTTCATACTTATATTTGTTATCTTGTATATGTTTGATGAACAAACAAATAAATAAATAATTAAATAAAACCTATATTGTACATGGTGGTTGTAAAAGTGGGGTAAGTTAGCTTTCACTCATGCATGCATAGGAACCATCTCAACTTTTCTGACCTCTCCTTAGTAAACACTCTTGCAATATCAGAGAGGAACTCCAGGGCTCTCATGCCTAGCTCAGAGCAAGCTATATTTTCTTGTCATTATTGAATCTGAAGCTTAAAGTTACTATTCGTTTACTTATTCTTGCACTGGCAGATGGGCAAAAACTAAAACATGCTATTACAGGACATGCTAGTCTAACATATTTTGCAAACTAAAATACAAAGCGTTATGCAAACTAATTTATGCATCAAATTCATAACTCATATTTCCTAACAGAGTTCTAGGTGGTAAAAAATAGCATTTACACCTCTATTGTTATCCAATGATATGAAATCTGTGAGGGATGACGGAAGAGAAAGAGCTAATTCAAAATGTCCGATGAGCTTCAGTGGCTGAGCATGAAAAACCTGGATCATTTTAAAAGCTGTTACAGGTTGTCCTCCACTTACAACAGATCGTTTAGTGAATGTTTGAAGTTACAACAGCACTGAAAACAGTGATTTATGACTGTTTTTCACATAACCACTGCAGCATCTCCATGGTCATGTGATCAAAATTCAGATGCTTGGCAGCTGACTCATATTTATGATGGCTGCGGTGTCCAAAGGTCATGTGATCACCATTTGTGACCTTCTAACAAGCAAAGTCAATAGGGGAAGCCAGATTCACTTAACAAACATGTTACTAACTGGACAACTGCAAGGATTCACTTCTCTGTGGCAAGAAAGGTCGTAAGATGGGGAAAAATTCACTTAACTGTCTCAGCAACATAAATTTTGGGCTCAGTTGTGGTCATAAGTAAGGACTATTTGTGATGAAACTTGATTAGCTGAATCTCTCATTCTCCATATAACACACTATTTATATCAAACAACAATTTATTGGGAAACCTATGTTTCATATGTTGAATAGATCAACAATTCTATAAATTTGAGTCTGCAAAGTGTCCTGTTTTTGTAGATAACTAGCTTTTGCAAAAAGGACATACTATTAGAATTTTGGGAGAAGAAGGGTGAACTGAAGATGGATCTGCAAAAGCAAAACTGACTATAATGGCAAAGAGAGACGAAACTGATTCCTTAGAACTCTCTGGATAAGAAGAGGATAAGAGATTACCCATATATGTTCTGGAATGGTGGCTTGTCATGAAGACTTTTCAGGACAGTGGTTTCCTGCAGGTTTGAATGCCAGGAAATGACAGAATTGGTCATCTTGCTTCAACTGCAGCAAGGACAATAAATTCACAAACTTCATTATCTAATCACTTTCAGATATTGTCTAGTAGATATTCTAAATCTCTCAAGCAATATTGATGACTATCATTAAGTGTTGTACCTTATGATTCTTGACTCTCGACAAATGTATCTTTTCTTTTATGTACACTGAGAGCATTTGTATCAAGACAAATTTCTTCTGTGTCCGATCACACTTGGCCAATAAAGAATTCTATCTATTCTATCTATCTATCTATTAATTGGATGTAAAAAATCCTGGAGATTTTCAAAACTGTAAATTAGAAAGCTAAAAAAAATGTCTGAGAAGACAATGACAATGTTTCCATATTGCTGTCAAGAAAACTGTGTGGATATGACCATACAGTCACCAGAGGTCATAATAAATCCATCTACATATTTTCATAGCTTCATTCAGCTGTTTCTATACTGGTAGTCTTTGAATTATGGCCACAGTTGAATCCAAAATTTATGTTGCTAAGTGAGACAGTTATTAAGAGAATTTTGCCCCATTTTACATCCTTTCTTGCCAAAGTTGTTAAGTGAATCACTGAAGTTATTAAGATAGTAACATTGGTGTTTAGTGAATCTTTATTCCCCATTAATTTTGCTTGCAGGAAGGTTGCAAAAAAAATGATGATCACAAGACACTGCAACCATCATAAATATGAGTCAGTTGCCAAGTGACTGAATTTTGATTGCGTGATCATGGGGATGCTGGCAACAATTGTAAGTGTGAAAAATGGTCATAAGCCCCTTTTTTCAGTGCTCTTTGTATCTTTAAATAAACTGTTGTGAGTCCAGGACTACCTGTACTGATCTAACTACAATGAAAGATTTTATACACTGCTCTAAAAAATAAAGGGAACACAAACAAAAGACATCCTAGATCTGAATGAATGAAATATTCTTATTAAATACTTTGTTCATTACATACAACAAAATCACACAAAAATTATCAAAGGAAATTTAGCAACCCGTGGAGGTCTGGATTTGGAGTTACACTCAAAATTAAAGCGGAAAAAAATGCTACAGGCTGATCCAACTCTGATGCAATGTCCTTAAAACAAGTCAAAATGAGGTTCAGTAGTGTGTGTGGCCTCCATGTGCCTGTATGACCTCCCCACAATGCCTGGGCATGCTCCTGATTAGGTGGCAGATGGTCTCCTGAGGGATCACCTCCCACACCTGGACTAAAGCATCCCACAACTCCTGGACAGTCTGTGGTGCAACGTGGCATTGGTGGATGGAGCGAGACATGATGTCCTAGATGTGCTCAATTGATTCAGGTCTGGGGGACGCGGCCGGGCAGTCCATAGCATCAATGCCTTCGTCCTCTGCAGGAACGCTCACCCACATCCAGCCACATGAAGTCTAGCATTGCTTTGCATTAGGAGGAACCTAGGCAGTCAGGCTACCACTGGCGAGCACATGGAGGGCTGTGTGGCCCCTAAAGAAATGCCACCTCACACAATTATTGACCCCATGCCAAACGGTATGGGAGCCCCCGGGAAAAAAAAAAAAAAAAAAAGCATTTCAAAGGGCAAGCAAACATCTTCACGGCACTACCAGACCCTGTCCATGTCTGTCAGCATTGCTCAGTGTGAACTGCTTTCCATCTGTTGAAGAGCACAGGGCACCAGTGGTGTTTCTCATAGCAAAAGTCACAACAGTCCTGAATTGCGTTGGCCTTTAAGCACATCCCACCTGTTGGTTGTCTAGCCTCATACTACCCTCATGGAGTCCTGTTTCCTGACCATTTGAGGCAGCCACATGCACATTTGTGGCCGCCTGGGAGATCATTTTGGCAGGGCTCTTGGCAAGTGCTCCTCCCTGTCTCTCCTTGTACCAAAGGCCAGAGGGAGCGGTCCCTGATGCTTGGGCTGTTGCCCTCACTACAACCTCCTCCAACATCCTGATGTACTGGCCTGTCTCTGCCTCCTGGGTCATCTCCTGTCTCCATGCTCTGGACACTATGCTGACAGACACAGCAAACCTTGCCACAGCTTGCATTGATGTGCCATCCTGAATGAGCTGTACTACCTGAGCCACTTGTGTGGGCTGTAGACTCCGTCTCATGCTACCACGAGAGTGAAAGCACCTCCAGCATTCAAAAGTGACCAAACCATCATCCAGAAAGCATAGGAACCAAGAAGTGGTCTGTGGTCACCACCTGCAGAATCACTCCTTTATTGGAGATGTCTTGCTAATTGCCTATTCTTTCCACCTGTTGTCTATTCCATTTGCACCATAGCATGTGAAATTGATTGTCAATCAGTGTTGCTACCTAAGTGGACAGTTTGTTTTCACAGAAGTGTGATTGCCTTGGAATTACATTGTGTTGTTTCAGTGTTCCCTTTATTTTTTTGAGCAGTGTATATTATCACCACAATGTCTGTGTAATGTACCACATATCTTATCTGGTGCAAAAGTTAATCTGAGTATCCAAATCAAGAATTCTTGGGATTGGAAGATTTGTAGCTATTTGCTGAAACTGCTTTCAGTGCTCTGTGTTCACTACCTTTCAGCTAGAAGGGTTTGATAAGAAAGATTCATTATTTTCCCAATAGGTATGTTAGAAAAAGGTGAACATGTTTACAGATGCTATCAGCATGAGGTTGGATGTCTTGATAATAAATTAATGCTGCTTTCTGACAATCTTAGTGTATAAAGAGGATGCCTGTAGTAATTATCTTTATTTATTTTTGCTTTTTGTGTCTGATATATACTGTACTTGCAAGTTGAGTTTTTATTAAAAAATGGTCAGTTATGCTGACATTTGACATGAAAAGGAGTTTTCTGTTGGTATTGTTTTTAAAGGTCAAATTATGTGGCTAGTGAAATGTCCAAGCTGCCATTTTGGATGGAATCAAACACGAAAGTGGATTCTCCCTCCTCCCCTTTCACTACTATTATAGTGTTGCAAAACAGGCTAATTTTCATGGATCTTTATCAGGAGATTACAGATTAACCCCAATCATGCCCAGTTCCAGAATATTCTTTTATTTCCCCTCATTTCCTTATTTTTTTCCTCTCCCATATTCTCTCAGCTGGATTCACAGAGTTTTGTTCATTAGATTTAATGATAAGAAATAAAGAATTGGGGCACAGGATCTTGCAAAACTGACTGAGCAAAAATTCCTGCCCTCCTTTATCAGCAACTTCATTAAGATGAGGATCTCTGGAAGTCATCTAAGCCTCTTTTTACACAGTTTGAAACTGAAGGGCTAAATGTCTTTTTTTTTCTCTCAGTTAAGCCTGGCTCTTTATAAATGCCACATGCGTAAGAAAAACTGTTTCAGTGATGATGTTACAAATCACATCTTGGCCTTTTTTGCATCTTTCACCGAAGGTCAAAAGTTAAACCCCAAAACAAATAACATGAGATTGTGACAATTAGAGAGCATTACCTCGCCAATATTATATCCTGTACAGTGCATTCAGAAATAATTCAGGCCCCCTTCACTGTTGTCAATTCTGTTAGGCTGCAGCCTGATTCTAAAGTTGTTGAAATTCATTTTCCCCCCTCCTCATTAATCTACATTCAGTGCCCCATAATGACAAAGTGAGAACAGAATTTTAGAAAAGTGTATAAATTTATTACAAAAGGAAAACACTGAAATATTACATTGGCATAAGTATTCAGATCCTTTGCAACACTTGAAATTTAGCTCAGGTGCCTCCTATTTCTCTTGATACTTGCTGACTTGTTTCTCCACCTTGGTTGGAGTCCACCTGTGATAAATTAAATTGACTGGACATTATTTGGAAAGGCACACACCTCTCTATAGAAAGTTTCACAACTGACAATGTATACTGTAGCAGAACAAACGCCTGCAGAGCTCAGAAACAGGATTTATTGCAAGGCACAGATCTGGGGAAGGTTACAATAAAATTTTTTGTTGCACTGAAAGGTTCCTAAGAGCATAGTGGTCTCCATAATTCTCAAACGGAAGAGGTTTGGCCCAACCAGGACTCTTCCAAGAGCTGATTGCCCGGTCAAACTGAGCAATCGAGGAGAAGAGCCTTAGTAAGAGAGGTGACCAGGAACCCAATGGTTCTTTGGTCATTATTGGGTATTGAGTGAAGATAAATGAGGAAACAAATGAATTTCAACAGCTGTAGAATAAGGCTGCAGCATAATGAAAGTGAAGGGAGTCTGAATACTTTCTGAATGCACTGTATGTCTAATTGTCTATTTATAACCAAGGCTAGTAGTTTTTCCTTTGGTGTGAATTTTGTGAAATCCAGCAAGCAAGTTCTCCCAGGCATATATTCACCCCTATACAGGGGTGGGATGGTTGGGGGTTTGCAGGGGTTCAGGGGAGCCCCTAGCTAAGCTTATGTGCAGTTTGGGGAACCCCCAAATCCCACTCCTGCCTGACCCCGCCCACCCCTCCCCTCCCAGGTTGGATGCAGGTAAGTGCAGGACATTTGCAGAGGCTCAGGAAGGGTGAAAAACAGGCCTCCTGGAAATTCGGGAAGGCTGAAAATGGGCCTGTTTCCGGCTTCCAGAAGTCTCGGGCACCCAGGGAGCAGAGGTGGTATTCAGGAGGTTCTGACCAATTCTGGAGAACTGGTAGCGGAAATTTTGAGTAGTTTGGAGAACTGGCAAATACCACCTCTAACTGGAGATTTCACAGTGCCTTCCTGTTTTATTCAGAAAACACACGAGGTAGACCGGGTTCCAACAACAAAAGGCTTTATTTATACTCAGTCAGTAACAGGAACATTTGG